>CAUYUJ010015623.1:136738-151738 GCA_963575745.1 Prorocentrum cordatum
TCGAGCGTCCTTTTAGGACTTGTCGGGGCCGTCTTAGGGCCCCCTTGGGCGTCCTGGGAACCCCGAAATCATGTTCCGATAGAGGCTTCGGGGAACATGATTTCGGACGCTGCGGAAGAGGCCTCCCGAGAATCTCTATAGGCAGCTCTGTTTGCCCCCGGTGTGGTTCTGTTGGGTGCCTTTTGGGGCTCTCTTGGGCTGGCTTGTAGCTATCATGGGTCATCTTGGGTCCCTCTTGGGCCGTCTTGGGGCTCCTCGGGGTGGCACTGCGAAGACGTCGTCGTCGTCGCCGTTCGCCGATCGGCGGCGTCAACTGTTGTCATCGTCGTCCATCGTCGTCGTCGTCGGTCGTCGCCGTCGACGACCGTCGTCGTCATCGTCAATCACCGTCGCCGATCACCGTCGCCGATCGTCGATCGGCCCCGAGCCCTCCCGCCCACTCATCCACCTCTCCTCCTCCTCCTCCTCCTCCTCCTCCTCCTCCTCCTCCTCCTCCTCCTCCTAATCTGCCTCCTCTTCCTCTTCCTCCTCCTCCTCCTGAAATCATGTTCCCGGAGACGCTTCAGGGGGCAGGATTTCGAACGATGCAGAAAAGACTGGGTCCAGGGTGGCTCTGCGCACCCGGACAGCGTCGCCGCCGTCGGCGTGGCCGTCGTCGTCGTCGCCGTCGTTCGTCGATCGGCGACGTCGACTGTTGTCATCGTCTTCTATCGTCGTCGTCGTCGGTCGTCGACCGTCGTCGTCGTCGTCGTCGATAACCGTCGCCAGTCGTCGTCGCCGATCGTCGATCGCCCTCGAGCCTCCTCTCTCCCCCCCTCCTCCCCTCCACTCCCCCTCCCCGCCTCCTCCTCCTTCTCCTCTTCCTTTTTTTCCTCCTCCTCCTCCTTCGCCCTCTCCGTCTCGTCCGCGCGGAAGAAATCCAACAACATCTCGCGCAAATCAACGAACTATGGCCCTCTGGGCATTTTTGAGCGTCCATTTAGGGCCTTTCGGGGCCGTCTTAGGGCCCTCTTGGGCGTCCTGGGAACCAGGAAATCATGTTCCCGGAGAAGCTTCTGGGAATAAAATTTCGAACGAGGCCCTCTTGGGCCTCCCTGAGGCCGTGTTGGGAGCCTCCTGGGCCAACTTTGGGGCCTCTTGGGCCGTCTTGGGGGTTCCGTGAGCCTCACAGGACGACCCTTATGGGCCGTCTTGGGCCCTCTTGGGTCTCTCTTGGGCTGTCTTGGGGCTCGGGGGCGTCTGGGGCACTGTGAGGACCAAGCAAGCAAGTATGCTGAAAACGTACGTTGTACAACGGGAGTGGGCCGATTTTTGCCTCTTGAAGGCCCTCTTCGGCCAGCTTCAAACCATCTCGGGCCCTCTTGAGGCGCTCTTGGAAGTCTTGGGGCCCTCTTGGGCCTCGCTGAGGCTGTCGGACAGCGTCGCCGCCGTCGGCGTGGCCGTCGTCGTCGTCGCCGTCGATCATCGATCGGCGGCGCCGACTGTTGTCATCGTCGTCGATCGTCATCGGTCGTCGTCGAGGTCGTCGTCGTCGTCGTCGTCGTCGTCGTCGTCGTGAATCACCGTCGCTGGTCGTCGTCTCCGATCGTCGATCGCCCTCGAGACTCCTCCTCCTCTCTCCCCCCCTCCTCCCCTCCACTCCTCCTCCCCGCCTCGTCCTTTTTCTTTTCCTCTTCCTCCTCCCCCTCCTCCTCCTCCTCCTCCTCCTCCTCCTTCGCCCTCTCCGTCTCCTCCGCGTGGAAGAAATCCAACAACATTTCGCGAAAATCAGCGAGCTGTGGCCCTCTGGGAATTTTTGAATGTCATTTTAGGCCCTTTGGGGGCCGTCCTGGGGCCCTCTTGGGCGTCCTGGGAAACCGGAAATCATGCTCCCGGAGAGAATTCTGGGAACATGATTTCGAACGAGGCCCTCTTGGGCCTCCCTGAGGCCGTCTTGGGGGCCTCCTGGGCCGGCTTTGGGGCCTTTGGGGCCGTCTTGGGCTGTCTTGGGGTTCCTCGGGGGCCACTCTGGGGACGAAGCAAGCGAGTATGCTGAAATTGTACGGTTAACACGAGGAATGGGTAAAGTTTTGCCTTTTGAAGGCCCTCTTGGGCCCCTCTTCGGCCATCTTCAAGCCATCTCGGGCCCTCTTGAGGCGCTCTTGGACGTCTTGGGGCCCTCTGCGGCCTCGATGAGGCTGTCTTGTGTGCCTCTTGGGCTGTCACGCGGGCAGCGTCGCCGCCGTCGGCGTGGCCGTCGTCGTCACCGTCGATCGTCGATCGGCGCCGTCGACTATTGTCATCGTCGTCGATCGGCGTCGTCGTCGGTCGTCGACCGTCGTCGATCGTCGTCGTCGTCGTCGTCGTCATCGTCGTCGTCGTCGTCGTCGTCAATCACCGTCGCCGGTCGTCGTCGCCGATCGTCGATCGCCCTCGAGCCTCCTCCTCTCTCCCCCCCTCCTCCCCTCCACTCCTCCTCCCTGCCTCCTCCTCCTTCTCCTCTGCCTCTTCCTCCTCCTCCTCCTCCTCCTCCTCCTCCTCCGCCCTCTCCGTCTCCTCCGCGCGGAAGAAATCCAATAACATCTCACGCAAATTAACGAACTGTGGCCATCCGGGCCTTTTGAAGGTCCTTTTAGGGCCCTTTTGGGGCCGTCCTGGGGCCCTCTTGGGCGTCCTAGAAACCCGGAAAACATGTTCCCGGAGAGGCTTCTGGGAACATGATTTCGAACGGGGCCCTCTTGGGCCTTCCTGAGGCCGTCTTGGGGGCCTCCTGGGCCGGCTTTGGGGCCTCTTGGGCCGTCTTTGGGGGGTTCCGTGAGCCTCACAGGACGACCCGTTTGGGCCTTCGTGGGCCCTCTTGGGTCTCTCTTGGGCTGTCTTGGGGCTCGGGAGCGTCTGGGGCACTATGAGGACCAAGCAAACGAATATGCTGAAAATGCACCTCTTGAAGACCCTCTTGGGGCCCTCTTCGGCCATCTTCAAGCCATCTCGGGCGCTGTTGGGGCGCTCTTGAGCGTCTTGGGGCCCTCTTGGGCCTCGCTGAGGCTGTCTTGTGGGTCTCTTGGGCTGTCTTTGGGGCCTCATAGGCCGTCTTGGGCGGGTTCGTGGACCCCACAGGACGCCCGGGGCGGCCATGCCAACCGGTGGCACCACCCCACCCCCGCCCCCGGGCCCCGTCCGTCTGTCCTACTGCTCCTCTCCATGTTCCCGGACCCCCGTCCCTTCCCCAAGAGCACCGCAGCAGTAGGAAAGCGTTCCGAACTGGTGAGAAATCATGTTCCCGGAAAGCGTTCAAGAATATGAATCGTACTTCGTCCAAGGCGCCTCGGAAGGCGCAGAATACTCCTCCAAGGCGCGGAATCATGTTCCCGGACCGCCTTCCGGGAACATGATGGGGACGACCTCCTGAGGGCCTCCAGTGGGCCTCTTGGGGGCCTCTCGGAGGCCTGTTGGGCTCTCCTGGAGCGTCTTGGGGCGCGCTCAGGGCCATTTTTTGGCATCTTGGGGGCCTCTTGGGGGCCTCCAGGGAGGCTCTTGGGGGCCAATTTGGGGCCTCTTGGGGCCTCGCGGGGCCCTCTTGGGGCCCGCTGGGCTCGCTTAGGCAGTCTTGAAGCCCTGTCGGGGCTCTCCTGGAACCGTCTTGGGCGGCTCCTGGGCCATCTTGGGGCTCTCCTGGGCCGTCTTGGGACGATTTTGGGGGTCTCTTGGGCCGTCTTGGGGCGGTCTTGGGGGCCTCTTCGGCCGTCTTGGAGCGGTTTTGGGAGACTCTTGGACGGTCTTGGAGCGTCGGAACCTTGAAAAAGCGAGAAGGCCCAAAGCCTCGAAACAAAAACAATAAAAATCCACGATTTTGGCTTGTCGCGGCTCTCTTGGGAGGCCTCTTGGGATGCCTTCGGGGCCTCATGGAGCTCTCTTGGAACGTCTTCGGGGCTTCCTGGCCATTCCTGAGGCTCTCTATACGCGTCTTGGAGCGCTCGCGGGCCGTTTTCGGCGGTCTCGATCTGTTCCTGGCGGTCCCAGGGGCCCTCCGGGACGCTTCGGACGCTCCCGGGGGCGCCCGGCACCCCCCATGGAGATTACAGGCACCGCCCCGGGCCGCCCCCGGGCCCGACTCCGATGTGTATATATATATATATATATATATATATATATATACATACATACATACATACATACATACATACATACATGCATGCATGCATGCATACATACTTACATACATACATACATAAATACATACATACCTACACACACATACATACATACATACATACATACATACATACATACATGCATGCATACATACATACATACATATATACATACATACATACATACATACATACATGCATGCATGCATACATACATACATACATACATACATGCATGCATACATACATACATGCATACATATGTATATATACAGATACATACATACATGTATACATGTATACATATATATATATGAATAAGTATACATATATACATACATATACATATATATGCATACATACATACATACATACATACATACATACATACATACATACATACATACATACATGCATGCATACATACATACATATATATATATATATACATACATACATATAGATGTGTGTATGTATGTGTGTAAAATTTATATATGGGAACATACGTAAGACATGTAGGATTGTGTACACAGGAGAAGGACAAGCTATAGAAACATACGTACGTCGTCCAGGGCGCCTCGGAAGGCGCCTCGGAAGGCGCAGAATAATCCTCCAATGCGCGGAATCATGTTCCCGGCCCGCTTCGGGAACATGATGGGGACGACTCATGAGGGACCTCCAGTGGGCCTCTTTTTTGACTACAGCGAAGATGATAGGTTTTCTAGTGGTGTAAAATGAGCTCACAGAACTCAAATGAGCTCACAGTTCACTCCACTGGGGGTCGGGCAGGTGGTGGGAGGTTGCCGGGCAGGCAGGGTTTGCCCGCTCGGTTTTCACCAAACAGTCACACACTTCGTGCTCTTCGAGTTCCCAGAACTCCATTCCCCAGGCTCATTTCTGAATTAACCGGATACACAGTCACACACTTCGTGCTCTTCGAGATCCCAGAACGCCATTCCCGGGCCACATTTAGAATAACCGGATGCAACAGTCACACACTTCGTGCTATTCGAGTTCCCAGAACTCCATTCCCGGGCCACATTCTGGAGGGCCGGATGCAACAGTCACACACTTCGTGCTCTTCGAGTTCCCAGAATTCCATTCCCGGGCCACATTTTGGATGCCCGGAACCAACTGTAGGCCACTTCGTGCTCTTCGAGTTCCCAGAATTCCATTCCCGGGCCACATTTTGAATGCCCGGAGCCAACTGTAGGCCACTTCGTGCTCTTCGAGTTCCCAGAACTCCATTCCCGGGCCACATTTTGAATGCCCGTACCCATCTGTAGGCAACTTCGTGCTCTTCGACTTCCCAGAACTCCCATTCCTGGGCCACATTTTCAGCAGGGGCAAGAGCACGACGAGGAGGAGGACGAGCAAGACCTGGAGGACGAGGACGAGCAGGAGCAGGACGAGGAGGAGGAGGAGCAGGAGAAGAAGGACGAGCAGGAGGAGGAGGAGGACGAGCAGGAGGAGGAGGGGACGACCAGGGAGGAGGAGGACGACAGGAAGAGGAGGAGGTGGAGGAGGAGGAGGGGAGGGGGAAGGAAGTACCAGAGGAGAGTGGAGGAGGACGGATGAGAGGAAGAGGAGGAGGGCGGAGGAGGAGGAGGACTGAGGACGAGGAGGGGAGGAGGGGGGGGGAGAGTACCGGGGTGAGGGAGAACGAGGTACACAGGAGGAGGAGGAGGAGGAGGAGGAGGAGGAGGAGGAGGAGGAGGAGAGAACACCAGGAGGAGGAGGACGAGCAAGACGAGGAGGACGAGAACGAGGACGACCAGGAAGAGGAAGAGGAGGAGGAGGGGAGGGGGAGGACTACCAGGAGGAGGAGGAGAAGGAGGAGGAGGAAGAGGAGGAGGAGGACGAGGAGGCGGAGGAGGAGGAGGAGGACGAGGAGGAGGAGGGGGGGGGAGAGCACCAGGAGGAGGAGAACGAGGACCACCAGGAGGAGTAGGAGGAGGAGGAGGAGGAGGAGGAGAGAGCACCAGGAGGAGGAGGACGAGCAAGACGAGGAGGACGAGAACGAGGACGAGCAGGAGGAAGAGGAGGAGGAGGAGGAGGAGGAGGAGGGGGAGCAGGAGAAAGAGGAGGAGGAGGAGGAGGAGGAGGAGGCAGGCTGAGGCTGAGGCTGTGACTGCGACTGCCGTTGCCGCTGCGACTGTCATCGCGAATGCGACTACGACTGCGAGAACAGCTGAATTCGACAACTGGATTTTCATCTGAATCTTAAGGGGAATGCTTTCAGATATGCTTCTACACATCGTTGTTAGGTTGCTTTGCCGGGATAATTTTTATATCTACATATACATATATATATATATATGTATGTATATATATACATACATATATAACATACGTAAGACATGTAGGATTGTGTACACAGGAGAAGGACAATCTATAGAAACATACGTACGTCGTCCAGGGCGCCTCGGAAGGCGCCTCGGAAGGCGCAGAATACTCCTCCAAGGCGCGGAATCATGTTCCCGGACCGCCTTCCGGGAACATGATGGGGACGACCTCCTGAGGGCCTCCAGTGGGCCTCTTGGGGGCCTCTCGGAGGCCTGTTGGGCTCTCCTGGAGGCGTCTTGGGCCGCGCTCAGGGGTATTTTTGGGCATCTTTGGGGCCTCTGAGGGCCTCCGGGGAGGCTCTTGGGGGCCTCTTTGGGGCCTCTTGGGGCCTCGCGGGGCCCTCTTGGGGACCGCTGGGCTCGCTTAGGCAGTCTTGAAGCCCTGTCGGGGCTCTCCTGGAACCATCTTGGGCGGCTCCTGGGCCATCTTGGGGCTCTCCTGGGCCGTCTTGGGACGATTTTGGGGGTCTCTTGGGCCGTCTTGGGGCGGTCTTGGGGGCCTCACCGGCCGTCTTGGAGCGGTTTTGGGAGACTCTTGGACGGCCTATATATATATAGATATGTGTATATATAGATATACCCCTCCCTCAAGCCCTCCCGAGTCGTGCCACTTCCTTCCACGTATTTCAATGTCTTCCCTATACTTATATACATATATATATATATATATATGTATATATGTATGTATGTATATATATATATATATACACGCCCCAAGACGCCTCCAGGAGAGCCCAACAGGCCTCCGAGAGGCCCCCAAGAGGCCCACTGGAGGCCCTCAGGAGGTCGTCCCCATCATGTTCCCGGAAGGCGGTCCGGGAACATGATTCCGCGCCTTGGAGGAGTATTCTGCGCCTTCCGAGGCGCCTTCCGAGGCGCCTTTGACGACGTACGTATGTTTCTATAGCTTGTCCTTCTCCTGTGTACACAATCCTACATGTCTTACGTATGTTTCTCTCTCTCTCTCTCTCTCTCTCTATCTTCTCTATAAATAAGCTTTCGAGGCGCATTCCGAGGGCCTTTGGACGGACGTACGTATGTTTGATAGATTTTCCTTCTCAGTGTGTACACAATCTACACGTCTTACGCTATGTTCTCTATCTATTCGATCTATATATTATATATATTATATAAATATATATATTATATATGTATATGTGTGTATGTTGTGTGTATATATATACCCCTCCCCCAAGCCCTCCCGAGTCGTGCCACTTCCTTCCACGTATTTCAATTTCTTCCGTGTATATATATATATATGTATGTATGTATATATGTATATAGATATACATATATACATATATATATATATATATACATGCATACATACATATAGAGAGAAACATACGTAAGACATGTAGGATTGTGTACACAGGAGAAGGACAATCTATAGAAACATACGTACGTCGTCCAGGGCGCCTCGGAAGGCGCCTCAGAAAGCGCAAAAATCTCCTGCAAGGCGCGGAATCATGTTCCCGGACCGCCTTCCGGGAACATGATGGGGACGACCTCCTGAGGGCCTCCAGTGGGCCTCTTGGGGGCCTCTCGGAGGTCTGTTGGGCTCTCCTGGAGGCGTCTTGGGCCGCGCTCAGGGGTATTTTTGGGCATCTTTGGGGCCTCTGAGGGCCTCCGGGGAGGCTCTTGGGGGCCTCTTTGGGGCCTCTTGGGGCCTCGCGGGGCCCTCTTGGGGACCGCTGGGCTCGCTTAGGCAGTCTTGAAGCCCTGTCGGGGCTCTCCTGGAACCATCTTGGGCGGCTCCTGGGCCATCTTGGGGCTCTCCTGGGCCGTCTTGGGACGATTTGGGGGGTCGGAGACTCTTGGACGGTCTTGGAGCGTCGGAACTCCGAAAAAGCGAGAAGGCCAAAAACCTCGAAACAAAAACAATAAAAATCTACGATTTTGGCTTGTCGGGGCTCTCTTGGGAGGCCTCTTGGGATGCCTTCGGGGCCTCATGGAGCTCTCTTGGAACGTCTTCGGGCCTTCCTGGCAATTCCTGAGGCTATGTATGCGCGTCTTGGAGCGCTCGCGGGCCGTCTTGGGCGGTCTCGAACTGTTCCTGGCGGTCCCAGGGGCCCTCTGGGACGCTTCGGACGCTCCCGGGGGCGCCCTGCACACCCCATGGAGATGACAGGCACCGCCCCGGGGCCCTACTCCGATATATATGTATATATATATATATATATATATATGTATATATATATACAGAATACTCCTCCAAGGCGCGGAATCATGTTCCCGGACCGCCTTCCGGGAACATGATGGGGGCAACCTTCTGAGGGCCTCCCGTGGGCCTCTTGGGGGCCTCTCGGAGGCCTGTGGGGCTCTCCTGGAGGAGCCTTGGGGCGCGCTCAGGGCCATTGTTGGGCATCCTGGGGACCTCTATATATTAGGAAGAATTGAAATACGTGGAAGGAAGTGGCACGACTCGGGAGGGCTTGGGGGATATATATATATATATATAGAGAGAGAGAGAGAGAGAGAGGGAGAGAGAGAGAGAGAGAGAGAGAAGCCCATACGTAGGACATGTAGGATTGTGTACACAGGAAAAAGGCAATCTATAGAAACGTAATACGTCGTCCAAGGCGCCGCGGAAGGCGCCTCGGAAAGCGCAGAATACTCCTCCAAGGCGCGGAATCATGTTCCCGGACCGCCTTCCGGGAACATGACGGGGACGAAGTCGCACTCGAGCGCAAGTGGGGTTGCCACACCTTGCGATCTGTGTACCAGGGCCCCCCAGGAAGCCTCAGGAGGCCCGACTTGGATACCAGAAGAGGCTCCAGGAGGCCCCAGGATTGTGAGTGTTGTGTGTGTGATGTGTGCTTTGTGTGGTGCGTGCTTTTTGTGTGTTGTCGGTGTTGTGTGTGTGTATGTTATGTTTGTCTAGCGTGTGATGTGCTGGGCGTAATTTGTGTCTCTGTGTGTGCATGTAGTTCTGAAGCCCCAGGAGGCCCCAGGAGGCCCCAGGCGGCCTCAGCAGCCCAGGAGAACTCCAGGAGGCTCCGAGGCGGGGTCTGGGGTACCAGAAGGTCCAGAAAGCCCCAGGAGGCCCCAGGAGGTTCCAGGAGGCCCCCAGGAGGCTCCGAGGAGGGGTCCGGGGCTCGATTTTGGGAGGATGTCTCAGGCGAAACCGCCATTCTCTGAGAATCGGGGTCAAAATTATTGAAATTACCATGTGTGTTTGAAGGTTTTATGTTAAAATGTTGAAATTCCCATGTGTTTTTGGACCCTGACGTCACGATCTGCGTGAGGGGTGCCACCGATTTTCAGAATTTCGAGGATGTCCCGAGCGAAACGGCCAGAAAAATCGCGGACGACGTGCGCATTAATCGCCTCTGAGCTCTACTCCCTCGGAGAGGTGCGTATGATAATATATATATATATATATATATGTGCATAGACCCATACGTAAGACATGTAGGACTGTGTACACAGGAGAAGGACAATCTATATAAACACAGGTACGTTGTCCAAGGCGCCTCGGAAGGCGCCTCGGAAAGCGCAGAATACTCCTGCAAGGCGCGGAATCATGTTCCCGGACCGCCTTCCGGGAACATGATGGGGACGACCTTCTGAGGGCCTCCAGTGGGCCTCTTGGGGGCCTCTCGGAGGTCTGTTGGGCTCTCCTGGAGGCGTCTTGGGGCGCGCTCAGGGCCATTGCTGGGCATCTTGGGGGCCTCTATATATGGGGAAGAATTTGAAATGCGTGGAAGGAAGTGGCACGACTCGGGAGGGCTTGGGGGAGGGGTATATCTATATATATATATATATATATACATATATATATATATATGTATATATATATATACACATACAGAGGCCCACACGTAAGACATGTAGGATTGTGTACACAAGAGAAGGACAATCTATAGAAACATACGTACGTCGTCCAAGGCGCTTCGGAAGGCGCCTCGGAAAGCACAGAATACTCCTCCAAGGCGCGGAATCATGTTCCCGGACCGCCTTCCGGGAACATGATGGGGACGACCTCCTGAGGGCCTCCAGTGGGCCTCTTTTTATTTATATCTACATATATATATATATGTGTGTATATGTATGTGTATATATATATATACATACATATATAACATACGCAAGACATGTAGGATTGTGTGAACAGGAGAAGGACAATCTATAGAAACATACGTACGTCGTCCAAGGCGCCTCGGAAGGCGCCTCGGAAAACACAGAAAACTCCTCCAAGGCGCGGAATCATGTTCCCGGACCGCCTTCCAGGAACATGATGGGGACGACCTCCTGAGGGCCTCCAGTGGGCCTCTTTGGGCCTCTCGGAGGCCTGTGGGGCTCTCCTGGAGGCGTCTTGGGGCGCACTCAGGGCCATTTCTGGGCATCTTGGGGGCCTCTGGGGCCTTCGGGGAGGCTCTTGGGGGCCTCTTTGAGGCCTCTTGAGGCCTCGCGGGGCCCTCTTGGGGACGCTGGGCTCGCTTAGGCAGTCTTGAAGCCCTGTCGGGGCACTCCTGGAACCGTCTTGGGCGGCTCCTGGGCCTCTCCTGGGCCGTCTTGGGACGATTTTGGGGGTCTCTTGGGCCGTCTTGGGGCGGTCTTGGGGGCCTCTTCGGCCGTCTTGGAGCGGTTTTGGGAGACTCTTGGACGGCCTTGGAGCGTCGGAACCCCGAAAAAGCGAGAAGGCCAAAAACCTCGAAAAAAAAAAATCAACGATGTTGGCTTGTCGGGGCTCTCTTGGGAGGCCTCTTGGGATGCCTTCGGGGCTTCATGGAGCTCTCTTGGAACGTCTTCGGGCCTTCCTGGCCATTCCTGAGGCTATCTATGCGCGTCTTGGAGCGCTCGCGGGCCGTCTTGAGCGGTCTCGAACTGTTCCTGGCGGTCCCAGGGGCCCTCCGGGACGCTTCGGACGCTCCCGGGGGCGCCCTGCACCCCCCATGGAGATGACAGGCACCGCCCAGGGGCCCCCCAACTCAGAGATATTCTCATACGCACCTCTCCGAGGGAGTAGAGCTCAGAGGCGATTAATGCGCACGTCGTCCGCGATGTTTCTGGCCGTTTCGCTCGGGACATCCTCGAAATTCTGAAAATCGGTGGCACCCCTCACGCAGATCGTGACGTCAGGGTCCAAAAACACATGGGAATTTCAACATTTAACATAAAACCTTCAAAAACACATGGTAATTTCAATAATTTTGACCCCGATTCTCAGAGAATGGCGGTTTCGCCTGAGACATCCTCCCAAAATCGAGCCCCAGACCCCTCCTCGGAGCCTCCTGGGGGCCTCCTGGAACCTCCTGGGGCCTCCTGGGGCTTTCTGGACCTTCTGGTACCCCAGACCCCGCCTCGGAGCCTCCTGGAGTTCTCCTGGGCCTGCTGAGGCCGCCTGGGGCCTCCTGGGGCCTCCTGGGGCTTCAGAACTACATGCACACACAGAGACACAAATCACGCCCAACACATCACACGCTAGACAAACATAACATACACACACACACACGACAACACACAAAAAGCACGCACCACACAAAGCACACATCACACACACACACACACACACAACACTCACAATCCTGGGGCCTCCTGGAGCCTCTTCTGGTATCCAAGTCATGCCTCCTGAGGCTTCCTGGGGGGCCCTGGTACACACATCGCAAGGTGTGGCAACCCCACTTGCGCTCGGGTGCGACTTCGCTGTTGCATGTCACTCCTGCTTCAAACGCCCCTTCAGCTTGTTGTATGAGCCTGGCACACACGTGCCACTTCTATGTATAAATATATATATATATATATATATATATATATATATATATATATATATATATATATACAATGTACAAGGCTGCACAGGCGCTTCGCGCCATGCACCTTGGTGCTTCCATCCCGGCATGCACGCGGAATGAGACAGGGGTAAGCAAGTAAAAAATAATTGACACCTTGTGTTTTTTGTTGTCGTCGGCGTCGTTATGATATCAAAGATCCTCTGCCTCCTTGTAGTTTTCGCCTTACCCTGCGAGCCATTCCCCGACCTCCCCAATGTTTTTTCCTTGCAGAGGCTCCTCCTTGGAAAGCCTCTTGGACGTAAACCTGTTTGGGGTTTCTTGCGGGTTTCTGGAGGCCTCCTGGGCGACTTTTTGGGCTTCTGATGGTTTCCTCGGGCCACTTTGCTGCGAAGCACGGTCTTTCTCCACGACCAGGTCACGATCTGGAGTGCTTCGGAGGGAGGCTTGGGGCCATCTTGGGCCATCTAAAGGCGCTCTTCTGACTACCTACCAGACCACCCCAACCCAACCCGAAGACCCCAATTTCGGGTTTGGGGGGGTACGGGTTCCATACGTGTTTTTTCGATGTTCCCCGACCCCCCCCCCAACTGGAAATGGAGGGCAAATTGAGGCCTTCGGGTTGGGTTGGGGTGGTTTAGTGGGTGGTGATCTTCGGGCCATCTCAGGGCCCTCTTGGGCCATCTTCTTTTTTTTCCCCTCCTCGGAGCCCGGGGCGCCACAGGGCGACGGGCCACGGGCCCCGGCGAGCCGCGCGGCGGGCCGCGCGGGTCGCGGGGGGGGCCACCCGCGGCGCGCCCCAAGGCGACGGGCGTGCCGAAGTGGGCCGGCAGCAGCTGCGAGGGAGGAGTCACCGATGTCCGCGAGACAGCCAAACGCTGTGGCCGCAAGCGGTTGTCACGGAATTGCCGTCGAGAAGCAGCTGGCCAGGCAGGGAGAGGGCGCCGGAAAGACGCGCGATGGCCTTGGTGAAGGACATGCTTGAAACATGTGTTGATCATGAGCTTCCTCTACTGTAGCATGTTGAAGCGCCGAGTGAGCCAACCTTG
Organism: Prorocentrum cordatum; assembly: GCA_963575745.1. NCBI lineage: Eukaryota > Dinophyceae > Prorocentrales > Prorocentraceae > Prorocentrum > Prorocentrum cordatum. Next base: position 149,998 of record CAUYUJ010015623.1, read on the forward strand.
ACGATTCGATGGGTCACTCGATGGCAATTTGTAGTACTGTTGCACTGATTGAGCTTCGACGGAATTCCGAGGGAATTCGGAATTCTGAGTATTATTGCTGCAAATCAGGGACAAGGCACGCCGTCCAGCTGGCAAAGCCCGAATGCCGACGGCTTGTGGATAGTAGTGGTATTATACAAATCGTACCCATAGGTTGCCAGCTCATCTTCGTAAAGGCGACTTGGCCAATCTTTCGCAGCCTCCGACTTGCTGAAATTCCGAACGACATTGCTGCATCGTCCAAAATATTTATCTTTCAACGCAAACACATTTCCGTGCGCATGCAGCCTGCGTGCGTCAAAAGTCATATTGACACGACCTTGGAGATTCAAATACGTTTCGATTGCCTGCGCCGTGTCATTCGGGTAGAGAAACCATGCTTCATAATGAACAACCAAATAATTCCGAAGGTGTTTCAGGTCTTCGAGCAAAGCACGGTGGCAATTTAACCAGTTCCTTACCATTCGAGTCGGGTGTTCTCGACTGGACTGCACGATTCATAACTGATACTCTCGAGAGGGTGCATCAATGTAAAAATTGGAAATACATCGTGGGTATCACGAAACATGTTCTGCCACATTCGCATTCGCAACAGATGTCTCGGATCCTTTTCAACCAGACCTGGCTTCGATAGCTCAAAGTGTGGCCGCCAATACTTCCAAGTCAATACTTGCATCTGTTTCTGGACGGCGCTAGAGCTCGCCTCATTTTGTCGCAAACCTTTCTGTAAGTATTTTCCACCCTCATTGCCGCACATGCTCCCGTAGCCGCCCAACGAGCCACCATACTCAGGAAGCGGGTATTGTTTGTGTGGTATCAAATCTCTACCCTCGTGATTGTGATTAGTTTTGGCGAAGGACAGCGTGCTTAACTCCCCATCGAACTGTCGCAGAAACAACTCCATCAACGTGGTTCCAGAATGTGGCAAGCCAGTGACAAACACCATCTTTTGACGCTTCGATCTCGTGACAGAACCGTTCTTCCAAGCTTCAACTGACTTCCACCAAGGATTTGCCTTGCCATTTGCTGGCATGTCGTGCGGGACCGCTCGCTCCCCGTAAGACACCGTGAATTGAGCACCCTTGGGGCGCTCTGCCAGATCGAAGAAAGGCCCACTGCGTGGAGCAGGCTCGGGCCCAGGCTCGGGCCGAGTCTCGGGCAGACCCTGCAGACCTCGCAGCGCAGCGAACTCGCGGCCACGGACGAGGGGAATCGGAGAAAACCGGGCCAGGGCAAACCAACAGGCCAGCAACGCCACGACGTGGACGGTCAGACCACACACGATGTCCACTGGTATTTGGCACGTGCGAAGAGCCATAGACGTGCTGGTCAACTCCGGCAACCACCCATGCACAGCACGAGTCGGCGGAGTCTGCTCTTCGCCGCACGTTCGGTTCACAAGCGGCAGCTCGAGTCAAAAGGCTTGAGCCAAAATGGCTACGGGGCCCTCTTGGGCCATCTTGGGGCTCTCTTGTGAACTGTCTGCAAGCCCGTTTGGGTCGTGGTGGCGCGAGTTTCGGGGTCTCGCGGGCGGTCTCGGACGACCGGAGAACCGAAGAATGGGACGCACAGAGACAAACTAATACCATGTCCTCCTTCGAGGCGCGCGGCCGACCCGAACCTATAGCATACCCATCTTGTAGTAGATTCTTTCCCGACCGGTGTGGCCAGAAAGCGCCCACCACGACGCATGTACTATGAG
>CAUYUJ010015623.1:156738-161738 GCA_963575745.1 Prorocentrum cordatum
AAGCTCAGCAAATACAGCACTCAACACAAGGCAAAGACAACATCTGCAACAGGAACCACATGCACGAAACTGATATTATCAAATCCAACAAATGAGGTTCATATGAAGCCACACTGAAGTGATTAGAGCACCAAGTATAGAAGATAAACGAAACTGAGCTGCCTCAGCGTCCTCCGCCCCCATCGCGAACGAGGTGCCAATACAGGAGCTGCAATCGCTGCAGCGAGATCGCCAGAGTACACAAAACAGAAAGAAGGGAGTGGGGAATGCACGATGCGTGACGGTGGACGCACACGCCTGAACGAAGCGCTGGACGCCTCCTCGAGGGTGGAGGTCCAGAGATCCCACGTACGGCTTGAGCCAGTGGCTTGAGCAAGAGCTTGAGCCAGAGGCTTGAGCCAAGGGCTTGAGCCAAACACACACACACACACAGAAATACTTTTCAGATGTCCACGAGCTGGCCCACCGCCACGCCGTCCAAAGAAATCGCCGACGCGAGCGCGCGCTGGCGGGAAACTAAGTGGCCAGCCCCTCACGGGGCAGTGGCAGAGGCGGCAGCCAGGCCGGCGGGAGCCGGGGCGGCGGCAAGGCAGGCGGCAGCGGGGCACACACACACACACACACACACGTTGCTCGTCGCAACAGAGACACTACGGTGGAGGCTTTAGATACGGATACCTTCCATAAGGAATCCAGGGTCTCGCGACCGATGGGAGGCCAGACGTGGGCCACCCACCTCTCCCTGAAGCAAGAAGGAATGCGCCAGGGTCTGGGCCCCGGGAAGACGTTCCTTCTCCAAGGCCGCCGCCGCATGTCAGAAACAGGCCGGCTGCGGGCGCCCTGCCTCTCGTGGCGCCACGTGGGCGGCTCGTGCGCGGGCCGTGGGCAGGTCGTTGGCGGGTCGCGGGCGAGCTGTGGCCGGGTCACGGGCACGCGTCGGGGGCTCAGGCCGCGGGTGTCACGGGCCGCGGGGGGGCGCGGGGGGGGCGCGGGGGCGCGCGCGCCGCGGGGAGCGCACGTCGCAAGGGGCGCGGGGCCGCAGGAGTTGCGGGTCGCGGGAGGGCGGCGGTCGCGGGAGGGCGCGGGTGTTTGGGGGCGCGGGTCTGGGGCGGGTGGCCGGTGGGTCTCAGGGGGATCGCCGACAGGTCACGGCACGAGTCGCGCGAATGGTCGCGGGCGGGTCGCAGGACGGCGACGACGAGACGAGAACAACAAGCTGCGCCTGCGGGGGCTTGGTGGTGCATACTCTCCCTCCCCAGGAGGAAGAGCAAAGCAAAAGGGAGATCACAGGTCAAAGCAGGAGGAGACCGAGGAACAGCTGCTTCGTGAGCGGCACGAAGGGCGAAAGGGCACAAGGAACTTCAAGAGGGGGATCAACACAAGCAGCAAGACAGGTCTAAGCAGAGATCCCGACATCTGAGGTCGTGAGAATACCATGACGCAGCAAGACATCGCGATCGAGGCACTCCACTCCTCCATCCTCACGCGGGGCTTCTCAAGCCAGACCACTCCATGACGGTCTCGGGTCCAAACGCGCGTCAGAAAGCCCGTGGTGAGTTTTTCGCGAAGCCCAGATGCACGGGAGGATCACACCCGCCACTGCCCCTCCCCCCTCCGCACCACGGCACGCCTCTGCGGAAGCCCAGGCCGGGCCATCGGGTCCTGCCTGTCCCACTAGGAGCGCCGCGGCGGGGTCGTGCGCGGCAGCTGCGAGGGACCCAGCCCTGGCGGCGCTGAGGAGATCCGACCGGCTGTGGGGGTGCGACGACGCCCGGCCAGCGCCATTGACAGAGTTCCCATTCCCTTCGCCTCCCTTTCCCTGGTCGCGAAAAATCGCGATGAACTCTGTCGGGACGTGTTCTGGGACCTTCACGGATTGCACCAGCCAGAAGGTATCGCGCACGAGGACGGGATCGGAGGCTTCAGCTCTGAATCACGGCGAGGTATGTTTCAAGGCGACGGATGTTGAGGTCGCCCCCCTCCCCCGCACGATCCCCATCATCCCCCCCACTTCCCACTTCTCTCGCTCCCCCGCCCCTTCTCGCTCCTCTCAGTCCTCGTCGCTCCTCCCTCCTCGCCACCCCTCGACCCCCACACTTCCCCGTCGCTGCTCATGGCGCCTCCTTGCTGATGCACTTCACGTTGGGCGCAATACTGACCACCCGCCTACACAGTCCAACGAAGAAGCACCCCATCAGTCGGGAAGCACCCTGAAGGACGGCGCCACCCTGGGCAGGCGCGAGTGTCCAGCCTCGCGGGTCTGTTCTGGCATGGCTACGGACCGCACCAAAGCCATGAGCCATGGATGATGGGCGCGCACACATACGCGCGCACACAAACACACACACGCACACACACACACACACACACACACACACACACACACATCCACACACACACACACACATCCACGTACACACACACACACACACACACACACACACACACACACACACACACACACACACACACACACACACACACACACACACACACACACACACACACACACACACACGATTAACGTCGCGGCCACGCGCGCAGCGTCGCGGAGTAGAAAGCAGAGACACACACACACACACACACACTGGCGGGCGCATCTATATATATATATATATATATATATATGTGTACATATATATATATATATATGTTTATATGTATATACAACTATATATACACACACGGTTGGCGTCGCGGCCACGCGCGGCGGCGTGGCGTAGGTCAGGTCAGGCAGGAGAGCGCGGGCCTGCCCGGCTCACGCAGCGTGGAAAAGCAGAATCCAACCGTGAGGGGTCAACCGCAACACCCGCGAGGGGACAGTCGCGAGGGGAAGAGGCGAGGGGAAAGAGGGTAGAGAGGGGGGTGCGAGGGAGAGACGAGGACACGGAGGAGCGGTGCGGAAGTGGACAGCCGAGGCATCCAGCAGGGCGCAGCAGGAAGGCGGCAAAACGGCAGCCGAGCAGGCAGGAGAACCAAATGCAGCGTGCGGAACCCTGGGCCGACCAGTGGGCACCAGGGGGAGGAGGAGGAGGAGGAGGAGGAGGAGGAGGAGGAGGAGGAGGAGGAGGAGGAGGAGGAGGAGGAGGAGGACGGGCAGCACTCAAGCGAGGATGGGCAAGGCTACGGCGGCGCCCGAGGCAGAGCAGGCCAGCAGGGGGGCAGCGCGGCCCGATCCCAGAGGGGAGGGACCCACCCCGGCTGCCTCCCAAGGGGTTGGGAGGCAGTGCAGACGGGAGAGCCACCGAGAGGAGCAGTCAGGGCTGGGCCCGAAGAAAACGAGCGCACATACGCATCCACGAACACACACACACACACACACACACACACACGCACACACACACACACACACACACCCGCACACACAGACAAACATATGCACACTTGATAATGGTGGAACGGGGCGTCGTCGAACTACCCGCTCCTTCAACGTCCCCCTCTCCCCTCCCCCACGCAGCAAGTTACCCCCACCTCCTCAGGAGTTCCCAGCAACTGCACCGGTGATTTTTGCAGGCCCGCATCACCACGGGGTGGCCTCATGAAGTGGTTGCGCACCACTTGCCCACTCGTCCCGTACCTGCGAAATCTCCCTAACCCTTTACCTCCCGACTGGTACCCAATCTCCGACTAACCTTATGTTGTTCCCATCGTACGTAAGGACCACATCTCAGAAATAACTTCGAGCACCCAGAAAAGTATCGAAACGGTGTCGAACGAGTATCGCCTCCCAGGGCCCGACACGTGAAAATCCTCCAGCTTCGGAAATTCCCTGGTGCTCGACATTCTTTCTGGCTGTCAAGGTAAAGTAGGTTGGAACCTCATAAGACTAACCCAACCTTCGCATCGGCCGCCCCTTGGACACAGTGGTTCCACACCATGTGGGTCCCACGCCCTCGAGCTACAGGCTACTGGACCGTCGACGGAGGGATTGCGCAACACGAGAACCACCATAGACCGGAGAGCATTCATCTTCCCGGCGGCCAACAGCGGCCCAAATCTACGCGGCCGCCACTGCACAAAGCCAGGACTCGGCCCTAATCTCTGCACCCCTGAAACACTCACGCCCGCAGGCGTGCTGGCCCATCCGCTATCGACGACGTGCCAGCCCATCTGCTATCAAATCAGCGTGCCAGCTTGTCCGCTGCGCGCGGGTGCTGCCCCGCCCTGGCACACCTACCCGCCCCCCCCCCCGCTCACCAGACTCCCTCCCCTCTCTCGTCGTCGTCCAAGGCCGCGCGGGACGCAAGGACAGAGAGGGGGCGGGAAGGAGGAGGAGCGAGAAAGACAGGGAGAAGACGAGGTGGCCGTCGAAACGGTCGACTCCGAAGGTTGGGCACCGTCCTGCGAACACGGCCGAAACTTCTCCCGGGCTGGCGCCGATCGGGGCAGTCGGGTCCGGGGTGCCCACTGACCACCATCCAAAGGTCCGGACAACACGGATAGGCTCCTCCGTGCCCCCCCCCCCCCGCCGCATGCAGTGGAGGGCAGAAAATCCACTCCGATAATGACCACCCCGACACGCGAAGCCGTTAGTAAACACACCCAAAGAAGGAATCAAACAGGGCAGGGCTGTTGAGTAAACGCCCAGGGCCGTGTAGTACACGCCAATTGTCCGATCACGGTTGTTTGTCCTCCCTTGATGCATGGCCCTGCCGTCCGCCGAGGTGCCGAAAAAACGAAGATGGGCTGGTATCCCCCGAACCACCACCGTCCTGGCCGGTCGACGAAAGCAGCGGAAACCTCGATCCTTGACCTACGATCTCACATCAACAGCTCGGCGGGTCCGAGAGCTCTCCCTGGGGCACATATACGGTTTTGTCGAGCACAGAGCTGCGGGCATCGTACGTGGTGCAGCGCGTGAGGAGCGGCGAACAAGCCTACACAATTTGTCCCAACCATCCTGTGGTGTCGGGTCCTCGTTTTGAATAGACAACGCCCCGCTTCCTCTCCTCCTCCTCCTCCTCCTCCTCCTCCTCCTCCTCCTCCTCCTCCTCCTCCTC
>CAUYUJ010015623.1:166738-311738 GCA_963575745.1 Prorocentrum cordatum
GGCCCCTGGCCTGGCTGAACTAACAGTCTGGTACCTTCGTCCGAATTGAGCATTCGGGCCGAATTTTCTAATCGCACCAGCTTACCTGACTGTCTGACTGTCTGCAGAGGGGGAAGATCAAACTGGGGGAGACGCGGGCAACCCATGAACAACGTTCCACCTGACTCTGAACCGTGCACTGCCGAGGCCTGGGCATGAGCGTGCACACTGCAGCCAGAGGCAGATCGCGCATGCTGGAACTCGCCACACCGAGAAATCTAGACCAGACTGCAGACTTCTACGCCTACACGGCAGCACATCGACTTGCGTACGGCTTGAGAACGCCCCTACAACTCGCGCGTGCGAACCCCGGACTGGCGAAGACGGCGGGACTCGCACAGGCGCCCAGGGGGCTGGGGTCCTCCCAGCAGGACCCCTCCCGAACGCCACCCTGGCCAGGCTGTGAAGCTGCATCCAGTCACGCCATGAGCCTTTCCGGAAGGCGAGCAGAATGCAACTGATTGCCAGCGCGTGCGCCAGACAAGACGCCGACCCCGCTTGCCCAGGATAAGAAGACGTGTGAGATGAGTGGCTGTCCCTCTCCCCCTGGTCCCCTTCCCGGATGTCCAAAATCCCCATGGAGGGGCCTTTCAGATCGTCAGAGCCCTTCTGGGCTCCCAAAACCTGAAAAACTAATCTCAAGCAGCTCCATGATGCCAAAGATGCCTCCAAGACGGCGCAAGAAGGGCCCACCACGTCCAAGGACCTTCAACAACACTTCCAAAGGCCCGAAGAACCCCAAGAAACCCCTAAGATGTCCTAAGAGGGAGCCCAGACACCCAACGTCAGATTTGAACACAAACCAGGAAATTTGTCGTTCATGGCTTTAGACACTAGAAGGACCCTAGGCAGCCCCAAATTCCCCCAAGCTTGCCCCAAAGGCTCCTGGGTGACCGCCAAGACGGCCCCGAATTTGGTTCCAAGACGGCCCAAGGCCGCCCCCAAACGACCTCAAGACCCTCCCGCACGGCCCCAAGACACCTGCAAGCAGGGACGCCAAGATGGCCCCAACCGGAAAGCCCCAAGGAAGGACAAAGGGAGCCCAAAGGGAACCCAAGAGAACACGGGAAGGACCCTGCACGGCCGACGATGGCCACAAAACAGGCCAACGTGTTCGGCCACAACGTGCAAACACCAACCCAAAATTTATCGAGTGGGATTCTTTCACACCCGACAACGTCCCACCCGTGAACGTGGAATGCGAAAAATACGAATCGGATCTCCCTCAAGCTCGCTCCACGAGGGCATGACTCTACAGTTGCATCGACCCCGAAAGGCAGAGGCCCCCGTGTCGGGCAGAAAGGTGCACGCGGAGACCGGATGCCACTAGGCCAAGCAACAGCAAGCAAGCAATCAAAGCCGAGGAGGAAGAGGAGGTAAGGAAAGATGGAGGAAAGTGAGGAGGAAACTCGGGTACCAAAACAACGTCCTCCCTTTCAAGCGGCGGCTTAAAGAAAAGCATGTTGCCCTTGAGTGGGCCGTGCATGACAATGAAACCTGCGAAGACAAGGCGAAGCAGCTCGAATGTACGCGAAGCGCATGTAGCACAATGTGGGGCCACCAGGTAACCTTTCAGAACAATACCAACATGGATGAATCGCCACGTGGGACCACCAGGCTGCGTGGGCGAAGTTTCTGCTCCTTACAACCAACCCTCACTTCCCCAAGTCAATGCCGCTTGCAGCTCCCTCGTTCCAAGACTTCAAATGTTTCCCAATCATAGCCCTCCGCTTCATAACTCACAGTTGCACAGCGCACGATCCCCAACCCCCCAGCTCCAAAAAAAAATGGTTGACCTAATCGAATTTAGGTTCCCACAACTCCTGGGCGCCCTGGAACATGCAAAATAAAAAAGACTCCGCGCTCCAGGGTCCACGATCCGATTAAATTACAATGCGTTCGCGACCCCGAAGCCACGATCTTTTCCACGAAATATAACATTACACCGGAGAAAAAAACCCAGGCTACCTCATTGATTTCCCTTGCGTGTTGGAAGGGTTGTGGCATCCTCGCCATTTCGGGCATCCGTCGGCTCAAAATGGCCTAGGAGGTCTCCAAATAATGCCCCAAGACGGCGCACGAGGGGCCCAAGATGACCTAGGCGGGCCTTCGGAGGTACCCTCGACGGCCTAAGAGGGCCCCTCGACGACTAAAAAGGACCACAACACGTCCCCACAACGACACGGAAAAAACATCAGCATCAGCAAAAGACAGAGATAGAAAGAGAGAGAGAGAGAGAGAGAAAAAAAAAAAAAAAAAAGGGCGCCCACCGACAGTCGCCCACCGAGAGCCGGCCACCGAAATCGGCCGGCTACTTTCGCCAATCTCCTCTAAGTCCGCTAGGACCCCTTCTGAGTAAACACTGATTGGGGAATATTCGCGTTCCCTGGGCCACAACCCTTCAAAAAATACAACTGTTGCGCACTCCCAGGGCCACAATCCCTCGCACATTACGGTGCCCGTTTCCTCCCGAAGCCGCACCCGCAGAAAACGACGACTGGCGCGGCCTCCCGAGGTCACAACCCTTTGAACATTACGACAAGTGCGGGCGCAGCCTGAGGCTAGAATCACACGTAAATGATAACAGGTGCGCGCCTCCGAGGCCACCATCCCGAGCGCGGCCCCCCGAAGTCATAACCTTCAGTGAGTTACGACGCACGCGCGCGCCTGAGGCCACAACCGCTCGAACTCTACGACAGATGTGGGCCCCCGAAACTACATGAATGAACAATTGCCCGAGTACGAACTAGACAGCAATTATGGTTGCGCACGTCTGCTTTCCAGGATTCCGCTGGAAGCGTGCTCAAGCTGGAAGAAAATCTATCATAATCACGACCCATCTGCTTCGTATGCGTACGCACTGTTGCCCATCCCTGCCAGGACCAGCCCCTCTTTCGGTGGCAGGGTGCCTGCACCAATTCAGAGAATGACGACTGGGAAACAACCTGGCGGAAAGGATGCTCGTCGACCTTGCAAGCGAGTTCCCCGAACTGCACCAACTGCCGCTGCAGAAAGAGGTCGCTAAGCTTGTCACGTCGGGTTCGCTGCTACGCCGCGGAACTGGAGAGGCGACTGATATCATAACGCTGGATGTTTCAAGATTTGCCGGAGGCGCGGCGCATGAAAAGCACTCACGCTGGACAATTCGTGCAATGATGAACAGAAGTGCCGACTTGACACATCCGGCGAACACGTTAGTTCCTCTTGTCTGCAAGGAATCGAACTCTGACCGGATTCAGCCAATCCGCCAGCTCAGGTCCGCACCGACAGAACCATCAAACGCCAGGACGTACCGCCAGCACCGCTCCCCAGGCAGATCATGCCCGTCTCATGTGGCAATGGGCTGCCGCCAGGCTTGTGCATGGCAGGAGCGCTGCACCTGGCGACCATGAGCTCAAGCTTCCTCCAGTTGCGCACTACAAGCCGTGATGAGCTGCGGCGTCCGCGGTGGCCGTCGAATAGAACCCCGCATCCGCTGCGCCTGCGGCAGCGATGATTGAGGATAAAAAGCTCAAAAAATAGTCCCCCGACTATTTGTTGACTGTTTTTGAATTTTTCCCCTGTAGAGGGACAGGCCCGCCTTAATAGGTGGTGGAACAGTGACCCGTCAGACGAGAAACCAAACCCCGGCGCGCGCCGGCAGGGCGCGCGCAAGCGCGCGGGCGGCAGCCCGCCAGAGGCCGCGCTGGCGGCGCCGCGGGAGCCGGGGGCCTCCCCCTCGGCGCGCTGCGGGGCCTCGCGGGGTGGGGGGCTGCTCGCGTGCCCGCCCGCCCGCCCGCCCCCCCCTTCAGCGGGGATTTATCCATATCCACCGCCTGGGAACCGACGTCCTGGTGCCCCAGCGGGCGGTGGGTATGGATATATTTGGGCCCCCAGGGGCCCGAATGTGTCCATATCCACCGCCTGCCGAGGTCCCCGAAGATTGTGGTCATGTATACATTCCCGCCTCGAACTCCTTGGCGGCGCGCAAACATGGATTAGCGATCCATGGATTTGGCGCGACGTCGCCAAATGCATGAATCGGGGGAGGTGCCCTCCCCAAAATGCGGCCGGTGTCGCCTCGCTCGGCGGCGGAAATCCTCGATGTCCCATGGAGACGGGACCCGTCGCTGATCCACGCCCCCTTGGCCCATGCTTGCGATCGCCTGATCCACCATCGCCATTCCCGGCGCCTCCATCCCTCCCTCCCTCCCTCCTCCCTCCTCCCTGCTGCTCCCCCTCCTCCTCCCTCTCATCCTCCTCCTCAACCTCCTCCATCTCCTGCTCCACCTCTTCCTCTTGACGGCGCGCAGGGGGGTAGGAGGAGGGGGGAAGGCTTCTTAGAAGCAGGCTGCTTCTTAGAAGGCGCCAGCCCTACACCTACAGACAAGGCCCGCGCCTTCTTAGAAGCAAGGGTGCTTCTAAGAAGCCTCCCCACCGCTCCCTACCCCGTCTGCGCGTGGCCGACCTCCCCTCTCGCTCCACCATCGCCATTCCCGGCGCCTCCATCCCTCCCTCTCCTCCTACCTCCTCCCTGCTGCTCCCCCTCCTCCTCCCTCTCATCCGCCTCCTCCTCCTCCTCCTCCTCCACCTCCTCCACCTCCTCCTCCTCCTCCTCCTCCTCCTCCTGCTCCACCCCCTCCACCTCCTGCTCCACCTCTTCCTCCTCCACCCCCTCCTCCCACTCAACCGCTCACCCACTGTCTTACCCTCTCACTCACTCGCCTCCTCGCTCAAATCGGACGTTGGCACCAGCGCTCCCAGCAGGAGCTGGCAGTGCAATCACCCCGAGTGCAGCGGGGGGCCGATTGAGGGGTCTGGCAGCGGAGCGGTTGCCCCAACGCGCGCCTGGGCATGCGGGACCCGGTCGCGCAGTGCGGCGGCAATCTGACAGCCCCAATGGAGCTCGCGACTGCAGCGTCGCCTCCTTCTCTGGAGGCCCCGAAACGCTCACGGACGAGCCGACCAAGAGGCCCACAAGAAAGCCGACCATGCGGCCCCGAGACACTCCCACGCCCCGACACGAGGAGGCCCACAAGGAAGCCCCAGCGTGGCCCCAAGCTCCGTGCAGGGGGCCAACGGCGGAGGGCCATCGGCGGCGCTCGCCAGGGCGAGAGCCGGTAGAGCAGGGGTCGCTGGGCTCCCCCGAGGCACCGGGTCTTAGGGGGAACGAAGTGAACCCCACCCTCCCCCTTCAGAAATCGTGGGGGGTAGGGGTAGGGTTCGCATGTGGCCCCCGAGGGTCTGGCCAAGATCGGTATGATGCCCCGGCAACGCCAAGCCCAGCACCCCGAGGATGCTTTGGCTCTGCCGGACCCTCCGCCAGCGCCAAGCCACCAAGTGCCCAGACCTGTGCGTCACACGAGGCCACCTGGACAGCTCCAGGTCCAGGCTCAGAATGGGTCGCCCGTGAACATGAGCCGAGCATAGACAGTGGTCAGCGCCCCCCTCCCCGAGAGAGAGAGAGAGAGACTGGCCTCCCTTGCACGTCTGCATGCGGCCCTGAGTCACAGATCGACCGAGCCCATCGAATCTCACCATCGACCCCACTCGCAGCGGAGCGCAGCCGCCCCTGGCGGTGCGCGATCGAACCGATCGAAGACACGCGCAGACACCGGCATACAGTCTCAGATCGTGGAAGGCCCTGGGCCCCCTGCACCAGTAACATGGCGGAGTTACACTGGGGGAACGGAGAAATGGCACAAACAGAAAGACTCGGAGGTCCGCGCGGATTTCGCGGATCCGCGCTGGACCCCCCCCCTGGCGCGCGGAGCGCGCCAGGGGCGGCGCCGGAGGCGCCGCCAGGTGGGTCCAGCGCCGATCCGAAAAAGCCGCGCAGACCTCCGAGTGTTTAGATTATGCCATTCTTCGCTCCCCTAATAGATGGCAAGCCCTGGCCCCCCTGCACCAGAAAAATATGGCGGAATCTGCTCGTGGCGCGGAGCGCCCCAACGTCGCGAAGATGGATCGCTGGTGAGGTCCTCCCAGGAGGGCCCGGCACCTCCCCAAGGAGGCCCCCTGGTCGATTCCAACGGATCGGCGTCGGCCTGGCGCCTCCCCGCCCAGACCTCCGAGGTCGTGACGTGGCCACTCGGGCCCCTGAAGCTCTCGACCCCCTCCCCAGGTCAGGAGCCAGGCGGAGGCTGGCAAACCTGTGGCTGCTCACACGAAGCTCCGGGAAATTGTTGTTTTCTTCCGGGAAGCAGCCCGTTTACTATTTAGTCGTTACATAGTAAACGGGCTGCTTCCCAGTAGAAAAAGACAACTCAGCGCACTAAATTTGAGTGCGCTGCGCTGCACTCCGGGAAGATGTGCTTCCTTCCGGGAAGACCGTTTTGGCAGCCACGGACTTGCCAGCCCCCGCCCAGCTTCCGGCGCGGGTCGGCCTTGCCGTCGCGGATCGTTGTGCTCACGGCCGCAGGGCTCTCAGAAGCGGCCCCCCGGCGAGGAGAAGCACGGGCCAGGAGACGAAGCAAGCGCTGCCCTCGCTCTCGAGACACCGGGACGGCCGTGAAGGCGACGACGACGACGACAACGACGACGACGACGACGACGGCGACGACGATGACGACGGCGACGACGACGACGGCGACGACGACGACGGCGGCGACGACGACGACGGCGACGACGACGACGACGGCGACGACGACGGCGACGACGACGGCGACGACGACGACGACGACGACGACGACGGCGACGACGACGACGGCGACGACGGCGACGAGGACGACAACGGCGACGAGGACGACGACGACGACGACGACGACGAAGACGACGAACGGTCGCTCGAGCGAATCGCCGCGGCAGCGGTCGCTCGAGCGGATCGGGCTGGGCCGCGCGCGGTGGGCCTCCGGCAGCCTGCGCGGCGCGGCGGCCCCGACAGGGGCGGCAGGGGCGGCGCGGTCCAGGCTCTCGCGCCGCGCCTGTGGCGCCGCGGGCGGATCGCCTGGGCGGTGGGGAGTGGGGGCGATGGAGGTGGGAGGCGTTCGGTTCTTCGGGGCCTGGAAATGGGCACCAACACCAACACGGGGGGGTGCCTCCACCGGGGGAACACGATCCTAGATATCGGTGTTGGTGGTAATCTGTCGGCCGCCTATAGGAAGCCAGAGCATGATCACCGTCACCGCGACCAGGGCACTCGTTCCTTCGGTGGAGGCACACCGCCGATATTATTGATGTTGGTCTCAACCTCTAAGACTCCGAGGTTCGGTTCGGGGGGCCGTGGAGATCTGGACAAGCCAGTGCACGCTCGAACACACCATCTCGGAAAAGGGGACTCTACTCGTCTCAGGTGACAGACCATTCGCCAATCGGCCTTCCTTGGAAGAGAAGGGGTGGGCATGAGAGAGATGAGGGAGGACAAGGCTTGTTTGCCTGCAACCAACAAACAATAGACAGTAGACGAGCGGCTTCCGCTTCAACTGCGCAGAGCAAGCTGCAGGTAGCTTAAACCTGCGACGGGGGAGGGGGGGAGGGGTGTGAGCAAGAAGCAAGCTCAGGCACCACCTGCCTCCCAGGAGGCCGAGAAGCGAGGAGGGAAGGTCCTGATGCTTTGGCCTTGCCTGGGGCCTGCTGGGAGGCCCTGGTCGCCACGCCGAAACCCGCCTCGGGGCCCTGGTCAGAGCGCGCTGCAGGAGAGGCCGAGGGGGCCCTCGGAGCTGGGCAGTCCGACAGACATCGCGGCCTGCGATTTCGCGCTGATCTCGAGGCCTGGGGCCCTCGTGAACCCATCGGCTCCGAAGCAACGAACGCCGAGGAAAGCGGGGGGTCGGGAGCCTCGGGCGCTCCCCAGATCAGGCTCTGGCGAGGATATTTTTTCTTTATTCGGCGCTTCGACACTGGGAGGAAGGGGGAAGGGGGAGGGCGGGGGTCTGGCTCTGGACCTCTACTCAGTGCGTCCGTTCTGGGGGAGGCTCCACCTGCTCGAAACAGGCGCCAAAAACAGCCAAGATCTACTCCAGGGGGGGGGAGGGGGGGGTGCGAGGGCCCGCGCCGATAGGCAAAACGACCACCTGCCCAGCGGTTCTGACTTTGCTCGTGAAGGGACTGGTGGGTGCCAGACGCGATCGCGCCAGGGCTCCCCGTGGTTACTTGCTTTCATGTCCTTACTGACTACCTACCAGACCACCCCAACCCAACCCGAAGACCCGAACTTCGGGTTGGGTAAGGGTTCCACATGTGTTTTTTCTATGTTTCCCGACCCCCCCCCACTGGAAATCGAGGGTAAATCTGAGCTTTCGGGTTGGGTTGGGGTGGTTTGGTGGGTGGTGACTTGTACTGGGGGGTCACTGGGGTCCCCTGGTCCTGAAAGAATGGCAAGGCGCTGCCCGGGTTCCTCGAAGAGAACTTCCTCGGGTCCCAGGGTTCCTTGGCCGTGCTTGCTTCCGGCTTTTGAAAAGGCCTTCCTCAGGTGCCCCTCGGTTCCTTGGCATTGTTTCCTTAGGGCTTCCTCGGGTTCCCTGGGATCCTTGGTCTTGTCCTTACTGCTTCTCTCAACGATCCTGTGGTGTCGGGTCCTCGTTTTGAAAAGACAGCGCCCCGCCACGTCCCTCCCTCCCTCCCTCCCTCCCTCGCTCCCTCCCGCCTCCTCCTCCTCCTCCCGCTCGTCTCTCCTCCCACCCCTGCCTTTGCCCTCAGCGCAAGTCAACCATTTCGACCCCTCACACATTTCGTGGCCCCACATGGAGCTACACCGAAGGCCCCAGTGGCTGCGTTCGCATGCGCCAGCCGCGCCTATTTCACCACGCGCCTCACACGTTCCGTGGCCCCATTGGGGACTCCACCGAAGGCCCCCGTGGCGATGTTCGCATGCGCTCGCCCCGCCTATCGGCACACCCCTCACGCCCTTCGTGGCCCCATCGGGAGCTCCAACGAAGACCGCCCGCCGCACCAATTTCGGCACACTCATCACACGTTTCGTGGCCTTAGAGGGAGCTCCACCCAAGGCCCCAGTGGTTGCGTTCGCACGCGCCCGCCGCGGTCATTACGGCACGTCCCCCACACGTTCCGCGGCCCCGTATTTGCCGCCCCCCCGACTCAGGGCTCCTTTGTTTTGCTTCGGACTTTCCACAAGCCTGCGGTCGACGCCCACAGACGAGCGGCCCTAGGCACCCACGGGAGCCCCATCAGCGCGCAGCGCCCGATGATTATGCAATAATCAACTACCCACTGCCACAGAAATTATCCAGATACCCTGCGGGGCTGCCCAGCGCCGGGCGCCCGCGGCACCTATGTCGGCACACCCCTCGCGCGCGTCGTGGCCCCATCGGGAGCTCCACCGAAGACCGCCCGCCGCACCCCATTTCGGCACACTCCTCACGCGCTTCGTGGCCCCATGGGGAGCGCCATCGAAGGCTCCAGCGGCGGTGTTCGCATGCGGCCGCCTCGCCCAGTTCGGTGCATCCCTCGCGCGCTTCGCGGCCGCTTAGGGAGCTCTACCGAAGGCCCCAGTGGCGGTGTTCGCATAGTCGTCCGCTCCGCCGATGCGGACATGCCCTCACACGTTTCGTAACCCTATACAGAACTCCACCGAAGACCCAAATGGCTGTGTTCGCATGCGCTCACCACGCAAAATGTCGGCGCATTCCTCACACGCTTCGTGGTCCCATCGGGAGCTCCACCGAAGCCAATGCTGATAACTGCGCCACTCACAACTACATATGGTTGGGTCCGTCGCCAGGCTAATTGTAGAGGCCTTCCTTGGGCTCCTTGGATTCATCGGTCTTGGTCTTTCCTGCCTTGGAAAGAAGCCTTGCAAGAGTTCCCGGGGTTCCTTGGTCTTGTTTCTGCCTAGCATTGCGAAGCAGTGCCAAGAGATGCCTAAAGATGCCAAGCAATGCCAAACAATGCAAAACAATGCAAAACAATGCCAAACAACGCAAAGCAATGGAAAGCAATGCAAAGACATGCAATGCCACGCAAGGCAATGCAATGCCAAGACATGCCATGCAGTACCAAGCAATGCCGC
This sequence comes from Prorocentrum cordatum, assembly GCA_963575745.1. Classification (NCBI taxonomy): domain Eukaryota; class Dinophyceae; order Prorocentrales; family Prorocentraceae; genus Prorocentrum; species Prorocentrum cordatum. Next base: position 176,724 of record CAUYUJ010015623.1, read on the forward strand.
TTAGGAAGCGTTCCCCTGGTTAGGGTCGCGCTGGGTTCATTATTTGGTTTTGCGACGCGGTGTTTTGACCACGTCGAATCGCAGGGAAGACGGAATGGGGGCGAGAAGGATGAGGGAGGGAAGCTCCAGAAATGAGAGCAAGGGACCGAATGACAGAAGGAGTGCCACTGGAGAAAGAGGAAGGTAGGCGGGGTTAGAGCCTGCGTCTGCACGCGCGGCATTCTGTGGCCCTGGCCGCACTCAGAGGGGCCTGGTCCCAAAGGTGCTTGCACTGAAGGGGGGAGGGAGGCAGTAAACCAAGGAGAGATCCTGCCGGGAGTCCAGGCAGCGTGGGGTGGGCATCGTTGGTGCTGGCGGCCTGGCAGCGGTCGGTGGTGGTGAGTGACCCGAGCATGAAACCCGTCCTCACAATCGGGGAGGGAAGGACCTCGGCGTGTCCTCCCCCCCCGTCGCAGTAGGGCTCACAGGCCTCCCTTCCGTAAGCAGAGGCTCATGGGGAAGAGAGAGGTGAATGCTAACGGCGATCGTGAAAGCAGCGAGCAGGGTCCGGCGTGCGTCGGAGAGAGGAGGGTGCATGATGGTGCGAGGAAGGTGGAGATGCGTCTGTGTGTGAAGCATTGGAGAACAGGGAGCGTGAAGATAATTAAGCAGGGTAGGTGGCGCTGGAAAAAGATTGGTGCGACTGCAGCGGCAAGAATCGGGGTGAAGCATTCCTAAGCAGATGAGGTCACGCAGGTCGAGGGGATCGAGTTATCCTCGGCTTGGTTGCTGTGTTGGGAAAGGCCGAGGTGGTCCACGGCCCAGGTGGTCCACCGCCGACGGTGACCCTGGAGTTCTGTCCCCCATTCGCACCCAACACCTGCCTCCCCTCCCTTACGTGCTACGACGGCGATAGGTGCTCCGTCGCGGCAGTGGCGTCAAAGCCCGCTCCTTCGGCGACGCCTCCATTCCCCCATCCTGTCGTGTAAATCATACCCGAACGTATGAGCCACGCGCCTCCCCCTCCTTTCTGTGCGGAGGCGTGCGGCCAGGTCGAGAGGCGTAGCACTGAGCCCAGAAAACGCTCTTGTGGCTCATGCCGCTGGGCTCTGGAGTGTCTCCGGCCCTGCGTAGCGCCATGGGTGTGGAGGGGACAAGCCGTGGGTTGGAAGTGCCCGAGGTAGGGCACGTACTACGCGAAGTAGTGAGGGTCGCTGCTGCCTTCGCTGGGGTTGGGTTGTCGGGGGTCGGGTTGTGGGAGCATTGAAAGTGGCATTGCCGTGGTGCTGCAGACCTCGTTGCTGCTATGCTGGCTGGAGTGCGCCAACTGCTGCCGCTGCACAGTCGTCGGCAGTCTGAATGCTGGAGTGGGCCCGAGCTGTGCAGCAAGTCGGGCTAAGTATGTCGTGGGCGAGAGCGTGGTAGGATGCAATGCTGCGGCCGCCCTGCTTGAGGTGGTAGCACGTCGATGTCAGTTGAGGTGCTTCCCTGCCGCGATAGCAATGATTGCGGAGGTGTTGGCGAAAGTAAGGATGTGAGGCAGGCACACGTACGGTGTAGGAGCCCGGCTGTCGTCATCCCCATTATCATCGTCATCACCGTCGTCATCATCATTATCGCCGTGGTAATAAATATCGTCGTCCTGATCGTCTTAAATTGTATTGCTGTACTTATCCTCATCCTTCTTCCTCATCTTTTTCTCCGTCATGTGCCTCCTCCTCCCCAATATCATCAAAATGTTCATCGACCTGCTCCTCCTCATCATCATGAGGTCGTCATCAGCCTCATCCTTCCCTCTCCATCTTCGATTATTCCTCCTCCTCCTCCTCCTGCTCCTGCTCCTGCTCCTATTCATCCTCTTCAACCTCTTCCTTCCTGTGCTCATTCTCGTCCTTCTCCTCTTCGGCCACCCACCCGCCGCCTGCTCCCCTTCATCCTCCTCCGCCTCCCCTCCCTCCCTCCCTCCGCATCCTCATCAGCACCAGTCCGCCTCCTCCGCGCCAAAGACGAAATTCGGCTGACCTCCCAGGGACTCAGAGAAAGCCGCCTTGGGCCACGCAGCCAGCCCGAACGGCGAGCAGAAATCTGGCTTGGCCCACCAGAAACTCTGAAAGCCAACCACTCTGGACCACAGGTCGCGAAATCGGTTACTCCATGGGCTTCGCCACCCAATTGATTGATCCACCATGGGTTGACATAGAGATTACGCCATGGATTCCGCCGCAGGTTGTGCTGCATTTTGCGCCGTCAATGGGCTGCGCCGTCAGGTGGAATCGTTACATGTGTTACGCCATTGGTCGCGCCATTTGTTGCGTCATGTGCTGCGCCCGATGCCGGTACAACTTCAAGCTGCCTGTTGCTGGTTGCGCCACAGGTTGCGCCACCGCCGTAGAAATTTACATTGGCGTGTTATTGTTTGCGCCACAAGTTGCCCCAACGACTGCCGACTAGTCAGCCAGCCAGTCATAATGGCCTGCCAACGGACGCAACAACTCAGCCAGTCAGTCTGTCAGCCAGCCAGCCATTCAGCCAGTCAGTTTTCCAGTCAGCCAGCCAGCTGGACACTTAATCAGTCAGGTTCCTCCCGAAAAACATCCTGGTGAAATACCCAACCATATACAATTGTGAGCACCGCGTTGTGGGTGCCGCTTTCGGTGGAGCTCCCCCTGGGGCCACGAAACGCGTGATGGGGTGTCCTGTAATGGGTGGCGGAGACGCATGCGGCCGCGGCCACTGGAGCCTTCGGTGGAGCCCCCTAGGGGGTCACGCGACGCTGTACTGGGCGGGGGAGACGCATGCGGCCGTGGTCACTGGGGCCTTCGGTGGAGCTCCTTCATGGGGCCGCGTAACGCTGTACTGGGCGAGGGAGGCGCATGCGAACGCGGCCAATGGGGTCTTCGGTGAAACTCCCTATGGGGCTACGAAGCGCTGTTCTGGGCAGGGGAGACCCATGCGAACGCGGCCACCGGGGCCTTCGGTAGAGCTTCCTTTTATGGTGCCGCGAAGCGCTGCACTGGATGGGGGAAACGCATGCGAACGCGGCCAGTAGGGCCTTTGGTGGAGCTCACTATGGGGCCGCGACACGCTGCACTGGGTGGCGCGGGCGCATGCGAACGCGGCACCAAGGTGGCCTTCGGTGGAGCTCCCTATGGGGCCGCGAAGCGCTGTACTAGGCGGCGCGGACGCAGGCGAACGCTGTCATTCGGGTTTTTGGTGGAGCTCCATCTTGGATCACAAAACAGTGCACTGGGTGGCCTCGACGCATGCAAGCGCGGCCCGTGGGGCCTTCGGTCGAGCTCCCAAAAAGGGCACGAACCAATGCAGTGGGCGGCGCGGACGCATGCGAACGTGGCCATTGTGGTCTGGGCCGCGAAACGCTATACTCGGTGGCACGGACGCATGCGAACACGGCCATTGGGGCACTCGGTGGAGCTCCCTAAGGGCCAGCACAACGTTGTACTGGGCGGAGGGAACGCATGCAAACGCGGCCACTGGGCTGCCATGGGGCCGCGAAAAACTCGGTGGCGCGGACGCGTGAGAACACGGCAATTCGGGCCATCGGCTGAGCTCCCGATGGGGCCACGAGACGATGTACATACAGGGTGGCGTGGACGCATGCGAACGTGGCCACTGGGGCCTTCGGTGGAGCTCCTTCATGGGGCCGCGAAACGCTGCTTTGAGTGGGGGAAACGCATGCGAACGCGGCCAATGGGGTCTTCAGTGGAGCATCCTACTGGGCCGCGAAATGCTATAGGGGGCGGCGCGAACGCATGCGAATGCGGCCACTGGAGCCTTCGGTGGAGCTCCCCTCAGGGCAACGGAACGCTGTAGCGGGTAGGGCAGACGCATGCGAACGTGGCCACTGGGGCTGTCGCTGGAGCCGCCCTGGTGGCGCGGACGCATGCGATTGCTGCCGTTGGGTTTTCCGGTGGAGCTCCCAATGGGGCACCGAAACGCTCTACTGGGTGGCGCCGACGCATGCGAACGTGGCCACTGGAGCCTTCGGAGGAGCTCCCTAGGGGGTCACAGAACGCTGCACTGGGCGGGGGAGACGCATGACGCCGTGGCCACTGAGGCCTTCGGTGGAACTCCCTATGGGGTCACGACACGTTGTACTGGGCGGGGAATAGACATGCGAACGCGGCAAATGGGGTCTTCGGTGAAGCTCCCTACGGGACCACGAAGCGCTGTACTGGGTGGGGGAAACGGATGCGAACGCGGCCACTGGGGCCTTCGGTGGGGCTCCCTATGGGGCCGCGACACGCTGTACAGGTTGGCGCAGACGCATGCGAACGCGGCCAGTGGGGCCTTCGGTGGAGCATCTTATGGCACCCCGAAACGCTGTAGTGAGCGGCGCGGACGAATGCGAACGCGGCCTTTGGGGCCTTCGGTGGGGCTCCATATGGGGCCACGCAACGTGTGAGGGTTATTCCGAAATGGTTGACTGGTGCCGTGGGCAGAGACAGGGATGTGAGGAGGGAGGAGGGGGAGGGAGGAGGAGAGGAGGAGATGACGCAGGGCGTCTTCGAAACGACGACCTAACACCACAAGATGGTTGGGAACAAGTTCGGACTTCGCCCGAAGCTTTCAGCTGCTTCTTATCAGATGGTCCCAGGCGAGACTGGAACCATCCAGTTGCGTATCCCGAGAGGCCTTCGTTGCCATCCAGCCCCTCATCCAAGAGCAACTGGAACTCACCGTTCTTGCCAGTGTTGTAGTACCGCCTGTCCTTGTTCGGACCGAAGTGCTCTACCTGCCATCGGATTAAAACCACATGTGTCCCATGGATTGGGCATCACGCCACACTCTGCAAAAACAACCACCGCACTACATAAGCACACGAATTCCCCACCAGAAGCGGACCAGTACCGCTTCCTTGGGCGCAGTTGCGGTGAACTGGCGCATCCTCCTCCTCCCTTCCAGGTGAAAACCAGCAACGTGCGCGCGCCCATGAATGGCTGGCTTCCTGGTCTAGACTGCACAACTTTTACTGTGGACTGGTGAACCCTCAAAAATGTCTCACGAGTCTGTTGCCACATCTGCTCGACACTGTTCGAACGTTCATCATACGAGTCGTCGTTGTCTTATTCATTGTTTTGCCGATCGGCGCGGGCCCTCGCACTCCCTCCCCCTTCTCCCCCATGGAGTAGATCTTGACTGTTTTCTGGCGCCTGTTTCAAGCAGGCAGAGTCTCCCCCATAGGACGCACTGTTGCAAACAGTCAAATTAAGCAGAGGTCTGGAGCCAGGCCCCTCCCTCCCCCCCCTTCCGCCCTATGCCGAAACGCCGAATAAGAAAACGTTCACAAGAAGGAGTCGAGGCTATGACAGCCGAGTGGAAATCGTCCGACCCGGTAAACGGTAAGTTCAAGTTTCGTGTCGTGCGCGACGCGCGTGCGGAGCCGTGCGCGAGTGTCGACGGCCACAATCACGAGCTATCTTTCTCAGCAGACATCTCGTCCTCGCGCTTGCTGCTCGTCGTCGTGGTCGTCGTCGTCGTGGTCGTCGTCGTCGTGGTCGTCGTCGTCGTTGTGGTCGTCGTCGTCGTGGTCGTCGTCGTGGTCGTCGTCGTCGTGGTCGTCGTTGTGGACGTCGTCGTGGTTGTCGTCGTCGTCGTCGTGGTCGTGGTCGTCGTGGTCGTCGTCGTCGTTGTGGTCGTCGTCGTCGTCGTCATCGTCGTGGTCGTGGTCGTCGTGGTCGTCGTCGCGGTCGTCGTCGTGGTCGTCGTCGTGGTCGTCGTCGTCGTCGTGGTCGTCGTCGTCATCGTCGTGGTCGTCGTCGTCGTGGTCGTCGTCGTCGTGGTCGTCGTCGTCGTCGTTGTGGTCGTCGTCGTCGTGGTCGTCGTCGTGGTCGTCGTGGTCGTGTCGTCGTCGTGGACGTCGTCGTGGTTGTCGTCGTGGTCGTCGTGGTCGTCGTCGTCGTGTCGTCGTCGTCATTGTGGTCGTCGTCGTCGTCATCGTCGTGTCGTCGTCGTCGTGGTCGTCGTCGTCGTGGTCGTCGTCGTCGTCGTTGTGGTCGTCGTCGTCGTGGTCGTCGTCGTGGTCGTCGTGGTCGTGGTCGTCGTCGTGGACGTCGTCGTGGTTGTCGTCGTGGTCGTCGTGGTCGTCGTCGTCGTGGTCGTCGTCGTCATTGTGGTCGTCGTCGTCGTCATCGTCGTGGTCGTCGTCGTCGTGGTCGTCGTCGTTGTCGTCGTCGTGGTCGTCGTCGTGGTCGTCGTCGTCGTCGTGGTCGTCGTCGTCATCGTCGTGGTCGTCGTCGTCGTGGTCGTCGCCGTCGTCGTGGTCGTCGTCGTCGTCATCGTCGTCGTCGTGGTCGTCGTCGTCGTCGCCATCGTCGTCGTCGTCGTCGTCCTTGTCGTCGTCGTGGTCGTCGTCGTGGTCGTCGTCGTCGTCACGAGCAGGGGGGGTACACCGCTGCGGTGCCCCAGGGGACACTCGGGGAGCCCGAGGTAAAGGTCCCGGCAAAGCAGCCCGGCGTGTCCCATCGGCGTCGAGATATCGCCACGGCGCCAGACGGAGGCGAGGATGATTCGCTGCAGCTGCGGTGTGAACGACGGAATGCGCTTCCCAGCCTACCGAAACCAGCCTGCCGCCGCCTCTCCCCAGGCAGGCCACAGCCAGAGCTAGCAGAGCTGAAGCTGAGAAGCAAGACTGACACGAAAAGCCAGAGCGAAAGCGAAGCAGAAGGACTACACACAGTCCAACGCTGAGCACCAAAGTTGGTGGAGACACAGCAAGCGCGAGATGTAAAGCCAAAGCCAAAGCCCACGCCAGAGTCAAGGCCGAGGCTGCTGGTCAAACCAAAGCCACAGCTAAAGAGTGATGCACGGCTCACACTACGAAAGCTGCGAGTAAAACCAACGCTAGACTGGCGCGAACCCTGAGCCACATCTTTAGCTAACAGATATAACCAAAATACCAATGGGGGCACCATAAATGTACTTAAAAGATGTCTGCTCAAGTACAGCTGGCTTTCAAGTAGCAACCAAAGCTATAGCCAACCTCGGGCTCGTGGTAATCAAGTCAAGTCACTTTTACCGATAACGACAGCGAATTTGCTATGAGAATGCATGAGAGAGGGTCGCAAGAGTCAATCGCACGAAACGCGCGCGAGATCCCTGCCACCCCTCAACCTCCTTGTCGGCCAGTGGCCAGTCGCACCCGACACGCAACCTCAGCTCGTTTGAACAGTCCCCCTCCACGGCGATCCCGGACACCATGCTTGCCAACTTCGCTCGAGCGGATTGCCAGGTACGACTGCGACGCCCCCCCCCCAGCCGCCTGGGATCCGCCTGGCACCTCATGGGCACCTCCTCCTCCTCCTCGTCCTCCTCCTCCTCCTCCTCCTCCTCCTCCTCCTCCCTCCCTCCCTCCCTCCCTCCCTCCCTCCCTCCCTCCCTCCCTCCACGCGACACTCGTGGGACAGCTGGCAGCAGAGCTCTCGAAGTGCGAACCTCTTGGCAGGGCTGACCCAGCCGCCGCGCGCGGGCGCTGCACGCGGGGCGCCGCGCCGCGCCTCCCCGCAGGCGGGGACGGGGGCCTGGCCGCCTCACTCCTTTGGCGGGGAGTGCTGGTCGCCGTCCAGGGGCGGTGCCAGTAGGCTTAAGTCGGGCGGGGATTCTGGGCGAAAAATAACTCATACTCAAAAAAATACACCCGAAATGATCCAAAATGATCGAAAAATGGACCCCTGACTACATGTTTACTGTTTTGAATATCCCCCCTGTAGATCAGAGAGACGGGCCCGACTTACCAGTAGGCTGTAGAGCGCACGGGGCTGCAAAGGTCGCCATGCGTGGGCGGTGCCAGCGGGGCCGAGCCAGGGGGCCGGGGCGGCCTGCCGGTCGCGACACAGGCCGCGCCCCGCCAGCGCAGGTCCTGCTTTTTCTGGAGGCCCACCGGCGCCCCACCCCCCCGGGGGCGCAGCAGGGGCCGCCATGAGGTGCTCCTCCTCCTCCTCCTCCTCCTCCTCCTCCTCCTCCTCCTCCTCCTCCTCCTCCTCCTCCTCCTCCTCCTCCTCCTCAGTCCTCTCCTCCTCCTCCTCCTCCTCCTCCTCCTCCTCCTCCTCCTCCTCCTCCTCCTCAGTCCTCCCTCCCTCCTCCTCCTCCTCCTCCTCCTCCTCCTCCTCCTCCTCCTCCTCCTCCCTCTCCTGTGGTAGTGGTGGTGGGAGATGGGCCTCTCAGACGGGGCCATGCCGCGAGGCGCCCTCGGCGTGCACGCGTGCGGACGAGTCGGCCGCGCTGCTGGCCACCTGCGCACGCTCCCCCTCGCAGCGCAGCTGGGTGATGACGCCCGCCGGGTGGTCCACGAGGACACGCCGTGCCCCGCCCGGAGGGGCAGGTAGGGCAAGCGGTGCAGATGCCCTTGCGCACCCTTGGGGGTCGGACACCGGCCGTTGAGATACTCGCATCCTCTTTATCTCTCTCTCTCTCTCTCTCTCTCCTTTCTCTCTGTCTCTCTGTCTCTCTGCCCTTGCTTGTGCCTCCCTCCCAAGCCCCGCCAGGCTTTCCTGCTCCCTCTTCCCCTCCTCCTCCCCACTCTATCCCCCACACTCCTGGCCTCCCTTCCGTCCCCCTCGCCTGTGTCAGATGGCAAGGGCTCCCGAGAAGCAAAAAGGAGAACGAGCGGGAGGGATTAGAGAAATACTTTGAGAGCGCCAGTAACAAAATCGCAACGTTGGAGGGAGTAGGCGATGGGACTTGGTGAGGCGAAGGAAAAGATCACTTCACCGGAGGGCACCAAGTGCTGGCACGGTGCAAGAAGCGGTGACGACTGGGCGAGGAGTTACAATGTGTACGAACCGGAGCCTTCGCGAGGCCCCAAGGTACATGCCCATGGGGGGAGATCCTCGAGGCCGTCAAATCGATACACCCTGGCAGGGTGTATGGACGCAGGAAGGGATGCAGGACGGAGGAAGGGATGGATGAGGGACGGAGAAAGGGAAGCAGGACGGAGGAAGGGATGCAGGACGGAGGAAGGAATGCAGGACGGAGCAAGGGATGGATGAGGGTGCACGGGGAGGCATGGATGAGGGACGAAGGAAGGGATGCAGCGTGACCCCCTCCGTTTGCGATCGGCTGAAACCTGCATCCCTTCCTCCGTCCCTCATCCGTGCCTCCCCCCACCTGGACCTGGCCTCTAGCAGTCAGGCGGCCTTGTAACCCCAGAAGAGACAGGCGAAGGAGATAGCAGGGAGGAGGAGGAGGAAGAGGAGGAGGAGGAGAAGGAGGAGGAGGAGGGGGAGAAGGAGGACCAGGAGGAGGAGGAGAAGGAGGAGGAGGAGGAGGAGAAGGAGGAGCAGGAGAGAGTAGGGAGGAGGAAGAGAAGGAGGAGGAGGAGCAGGAGGAGGAGCGGGAGGAGGAGGTGGAGGGACAGGAAGGATGAGCGATCCCCCAAAGCCTCATTGTGGCTGCATTGGAGTGGCGCCCTCAGATCTCGGAAACGGTGTGACTGTGCCACAGCCCCGCCCCCAGACAGAAGCAGACAACAACTAAAACGGAACAAAGATCAGTCGGCGAAGACTCCAAATAGAACAGAGGACTAAAAGGAAGCGTACTGGAGTGGACTGGAGTAGACTGGAGAGGAGTAGACTGGACTGGACTGGACTGGACTGGGGTGGACTCTACTCCACTCTACTGTACTCTACCCTATTAGAGCCGACTCTACCCTACCATCTACCCTAGATGATGTAACTCGCCTCTGCTATACTCTACCCTATCCTACTCTACCCGATCCCACCCTGACCTATTCCACTCTACCCTAGTCCTGCTCAACACTACTCGAATGTACTCTCCTCAGCTCTACTCTACTCTTCTCTACTCCAATCTACTCTATTCTATATCATACCAGGCTCTACTCTACTATCTACCCTATTCTACTCTACTCTGCTCTATTCTGCCCTACTCTACCCTCCGCTACCCTACCCTGTCCTAGCCTACTCTACTCTACTCTAATGGACATTGTTCCACTCTACTCGACCCTATTCTCCTCCATCGTACCCCACTCTACTCTACAAATATTCCGTGCTGGTGTATGTTATTACTCTGCCACTGAGCCCGCCACTAGGGACCACATCCAGGGGGGACCTATACGACGTGGCATATACATACATACATACATACCTACCTACCTACCTACCTACCTACCTACCTACCGACCGACCTACCTACCTACCTACCTACCTACCTACCTACCTACATACATACATACATACATACATACATACATACATACATACAGACAGACAGACATACATACATACATACATTACATATATACATACATACATACATACATGTATACATACATACATACATACATACATACATGCATATATACATACATACATACATACATACATACATACATACATACATACATACATACATACCTACATACATACACACATACATGCATGCATGCATACATACATACATACATACATGCATGCATACATATATACATGCATGCATGCATGCATGTATGCATACATACATACATGCGTACATACATACATACATACATACATACATATATACAGACATACATACATACACACATGCATGCATGCATGCATGCATGCATGCATACATACATGCATGCATGCATGCATGCATACATGCATACATGCATACATGCATACGTGCATACGTGCATACGTGCATACGTGCATACGTGCATAGATTCATAGATGCATAGATGCATACATGCATGCATGCATGCATGCATGCATGCATGTATGCATACATGTATACATACATACATGCATACATACATACATACGTACATACATACATACATACATACATACATGCATGCATACATACATACATACATACATACATACATACACACACAGGAAAAGTGCTTCGTCTCAACATGGGCGTTCGTTCGTCGACGCTGCTAAATTCGTGGCAAAGGTGGGGCGCGGCGCACATCCCGCGCGAAAGGCCGAAATGCCGCTCTCGCCTCGGCGCCAAGCTCACTGTTCTAGACAAGTGAATTCCCGCTTGGGCGCGGCGCACATTTCTCGCGCGCACGCTCGTCGACGCGCGAGCAGACGAAAATGTAGGTGTCGCTTCGGCGCCGCGGAAAGTTCTCCTGAAAGTGGTACTACCGTCCCGGCGCGGCACAGACCTGTCGCTCGCCAACTTGGGGGAGGGGGGGCGGAGCGCGAGTGGGCGAGTTGCCGCCCTCGCCCAAGCTCCATGCGCATTTCGCTCGGACGTGGCGTTCCCGCGCGGGCGCGGCGCATGGCTCGCTTGCCGAACCGCAGAAACGCCATAGCGGCAGCGAGGCCGCGCGAGGGCGGGCGAAATGCCGACTACGCTCAAGCGCCGCGCAGCTTGCAAGCGAAAGGGGCAGTGCTTCGTCAGCGCGGCGCAGGATTCGTCTCCGCCGCGCCCGTCGGACGTTGTGCCGCTCCAGCCCCTGCGCGGCCCGCGGAATGTTCCCTTCGACCAGTCGTCTGAAGCGGGGTGGGGCGCGAGCGCCATCAGTTTGCGAGGTGGGAGCACTTCCCCCATCGCAAGTTCAAGCTGTGCCAACTTGGTTGGTGTGTTGCGGGGGGGGGGGGGTGGAATAGGCGCGGCCCACTGGATCGCACGAACTGGCTAAGTTGAGTCCACTCGACTCCTTATATGATGTACTGTAATGTGCTCTACTCTACTCTACTCGACCCCTACTCTACTCTTGCTCTACTTTAGGATTAGATCATCCACTAGACTCAACTCTACTCTGCGATGACCTACGCTGCTCGGCTCTACCCGCATATACTCAACCATATACCCTACTCGACTCGACTCTGCCCCCTACTCGGCCCCTGCTCTGCTCTAGCTTAACCTAACCTATCATACGTTGCGCATGCTCGATGTCTGATCGATTCTACTGTACTCCAACACTGCACGCCACTAAAATACACCGATCTGCGTGACTCTACTATACATGATGCCATAGTATACTCTACTACGTTCGTCACTGTTCCACCATCTGCCCTGCTCGACCCTACTCTGCCCTTACTCTACCCCAATATACCCCCGACCCTGCCCTACCCTACCCCGCGTGCTCCTGTGTTCTGATATACACGCCGGCCGGAAGAAGTAGGTAGAAACATGAAGTAGGAAGGCGGATATAGCAGATTGGGCCCAGGTCCTCCCAGAGAATAACAAGACACAGCAAAAGTATGCCGATTCTTGAAGTAGGAAGGCGCTTGAAGTAGATTGGGATCTGGGAATCCAAAAATACCTACTTTCAACGACCGGCGTGTACTCCTACCCGATGGCACTTCCTATACGACCACCCTTCGGATTACAAGGAGGCTGGGGGTGGGAGGGAGAAAAGGACCAACTGCTGGCAAATGCGGCAAGTGTGATGATGGCGATGCTGGTGGCGCGCCCTCGAGTTAGCGACGACGCGGAATGATGATGCTGCGCTGCGATGTAATGTCACGATCTTCCCAGCTTTCGATCTCGCTCGATCGATCCCCTTATCTGCGTCAAGGGATCGATCACAACCGATCGATCTCATTTTAGATAGCGCTGCAGATCTCGCTCACAATCTCACTATCGACCTGACGATCAACCTCACTAGCGATTACTCTATCCATCCTACTCTTGATCGCACGACCGATCTCACAACCAATGTCACTATCAACCTCACTGTCGATCTCACTTTGGGTCTCGCGATCCACCCCATGCCAGCGATCTCACTATCGATCCCACAATCCACACCACTATCGCTACCAAGGCGGGACACCCCCGGCCACCGCCCGCCCACCGCCGACGGAACATCGACGGGACACCAACGGCACACCAACGGGACACCACGGCGGGACACCCCGGGCCACCGCGCGCCTACCAGGGGAAGAGGGGCGGTCCACTGCATCCGAATCGCCCTAGCGACAGGGGTCATACCTCTCGCGCGCCCACGCAGCTTCGCCTTGCCCGCACGCACGACGCGAACACGAAACCGAAACCAGTTTCCTGGCTGGGGGCTTTCCGTTCCATTGCGATCTCCCCCCCCAACCTCCGATTTCTAAGTTTGACGATTGCTGGGCGATTGTTGGGGCGCCCTGGGAATAGCCACGGCAGGCCACTGGAATAGCAGAGGATACCGAGGAAGCCACGCAGGTAGCATAAGAAGTCATACGGGCACAGCCGTTGCCATTTTGGCTCAACGGCCATGACGCCCCCCACTCGGGTGCAAGTCTCGACGAGGCGCTCCGAGCACCAAAGGAGGCGCTGGGCAGGGCCAGAAGCGACACGGAGGATCGGCTTCCAGTTCCGACGCGGGCCCGCATCGGCGCGCAGCGCGCGCGGATGGCGAGCAACGGCGGCGGCGCCAGTGGCGGGCGAGGAACCGAGCGACAGCGGATGCCCGACCTTGTGCTCACCAGCGGAAATGGCGAAATGGCCGAGGCCGCGCGGCGCCTCCTTGCAGCAAGTAGGCAACGTGGACATGCTCGAAATGCACGGTGGACGACCAGTTCGGCCGGGCACACGAGCTGCCGCAACTCCGCTTGCCCGGCTTCGCGAGCAGGGGGGGCCATGGTCGGCCGTCGATGCCAGGGAGCCGCAACTGCAGCAGCTGCAGGCCAAGCTGAAGGAGCCACAGAAGGCCGAGAGCTGCAGCGTACGGGAGCTCGGCAGCGCCAGACTCCAGCTGCACGAGGGCCAGGGCGTGGACGAGCAGGCGCAGCCGCCTGGCCAGGCCGGGCCTCCATGGGCCGCGAAGCACAAGCAGCAGCTCAGCGGGCAGCTGGACAAGAAGAAAGAGCAGGAGGCGCTGCACGCGGGCGAGCGACGCCACCAGGTGGCGCGGCGGCCGCGGAGAGCATCGCCGAGCAGGCTGCCGAGTGCAAGGCGACTCGCGAGGCAGCGAAGCCCATGGTCGAGCTGCCCCCCGAGGTCGACCAGCAAGCGAAGAAGGCCGGCAAGGCCGTCGCCGCAGACCCCGCGAAGGCCGAGGCGGCTCAGCGGGCCCCCTGGCGGCGCAGGCGGAGCCGCGCAAAGCTCACCAGGCTGAGGCAGCAGCTCGTGCCAAGCAGGTGGAGGTCAAGGCGCGTCTGCGCGAAGACGGTGCGACGCGCGGATGCCGCGCGTGTCACGCGCAAGCAGCTGGCGCGCAAGGTGGGAGCCAGCTTCGCGGACTTCGGCCTCGCGGAGGGCCGCGACAAGCTGGCTGCCGAGCTGGAAATGCACGCGGCCCAGCAGGGCGCCGACGATGCCCCCCCCCCCCCCCTCCTCCTCCCGGGGCAGGGGCAGCCCGCAGCCGCGGCAGCAGCAGCGGACGACGCGCGGGTCGATCGCGGGCCAGTCCCCGAGCTCACCAACGAGGAGCTCGACTAGCTCGAGGACGATGACAAGCGGCCCGACCCAGCCGCCCAGCCTGAGAAACGCAAGCGCTGGCTGGAAGTGCAGCAGGGCGACCGCGCAGCCCAAGCCAAGCGGGCATGGCGGGGGTGGCGACTTCCTGCGCCCGGTGCTGCAGGGGTACGGGCCGGGCTTCGGCGTGCCCCCGCCGAGGGGCTAACTGGCGCAGCATCTGAGGCGGCGAAGACTGGCCCCAGCCTGGCCAGGAGCAGGCCAGGGCGTAATGGGCTGGCAGACCGAGAAGGAGGAGGCTGAGCAGCCTGGCGGGCGACTGAGAAGGTTGAGGCAGGCGCAGCTGGGCTTCGAGGGGGACAATGCGCTGGCGCGGCTTCACCGCGATCCTGCAGGACCCCGCGCAGCGGCCCCTACTGCGGCGCTGGCCGCGGAGAGGTCACGCCGAGGAGGGCCAGATCGAGATCTGGACCTTCAATCGAATTGCGCGGGCTCAAGCGCCCACCGCACGAGGCCGCCGGGGGGAGTCACAGCGAGGCGCTGCTGCTACGCGGCGCAGGAGACCAAGCTGCGGGGGGGCGCGCCCCCGCCGGTGCAGGCCTCGCTGCAGAAGGAGCGTGGGAGGCAGGCCCCAGCGCCAGCGGCAGTCACGAACGACGTGACGGGGGCCCGTAGCTGGGGACCTCGGCGGGAGTGGCGGCGGCCGTGCCAGCGTGAGTTGGCGTTGCATGCCCGACAGAGACCGCAGCATGGAACATCTCCCCACCTGACAACCGCGGCCGCGCGGCCATGGGCCGGGCGGCCATGGGCCGAGGGCCCGTCGTCGCCAGCCTCTACCTGTCGACGGCCGAGGGCTTGAGCGAGCGCAACGAGCACCTGCTGGGCCACGTGCTGGGGCGGCTTCGCAAGACAGGCTCGGCACGGGTCGTCGGCGGGGACTTCCAGCAGACGTCGCACGAACTCCAGCGCAGCCCGAGCGCGCAGCTGGCGGGGGCCATCGCCAACTTCCCGACGTCAGCGCCGGGCACGCGCAGGAGCGGAGCTGGAGAGCGAAACATCGACGACTTCCTGGTGGACACCTCGCTGGAGAAGCGGCTGGCCAGCGTCTGGGCGGGCGAGGATTGGCCCGCGGCGCCGCGCAAGCCAGTGGGTTTGAAGCTTCGCTTGGGGCGCATCGAGAGATGGGGGGCGGAACTCGCAGCGTCCGAAGCCGACGCCGCCGTGCATCGTCGGGCGACCAAATGAGCCGCCCACCTACCCGCCGCGCCCCAGCTTCGTGGACAGGCAGGTGGCCGCTAGGGCGCGGGAAGAGGTCATGTGCCGAGCGGGGCAGCAGGCGCGCGGACTACCAGGGCTGGAGCGGCCCGCCCACGCGCTTGAGGCAGGGAGGGGGGATCCTTCCGACTTTCGGCGCCAGCGGTAGCCGAGCCAGCCAAGGCCAACAGTGCCCCTGCGCAGGCGGCAGCGCGCCTGCGGGGGCGACCGGAGAGCCCCCTCGCCCACTTGCAGGCTTGCGACCACAAAGGAGGCCCGGACACGCCGAGGCAGCGCCGGGAGCCTGAGCGGCAGTTGGGCGCGAAGGCGAGGGGCGCCTCGCCGCCGCCGCCTCGGAGGCCCGCCGTGCTGCGGGCGCGAATGGCTCGGATGGGCAGGTCGCGGGCAGCGCGGCAGGAGGAGGCGGCGCGGCCGGAGGCGCGGGCTGCCGCCGCCTCGAGGCAGAGCAGGCGAGGCGGAGAAGCAGGTCCGCAGCCGGCGCCAGGACGCTTGAAGAGGCAAGTTGGCCAGCGCCGCCGGCGGAGCAGCAGGGGCGCCGCACCGCTGCTCCCAGCCCGCCCCGCCATGGCGGCCCAGAGGCGCCGCGTCGCCCGAGGAAACGGCTGCCCCTGAGCGGGCTGCGGCCGCGGCGCGGGCGCCGCGAGCGCAGTCCGCTGAGGCGCCATGCAACGAAGTGGACTTCGCGCTCACGTCAACGCGCTAGACGACGACTACTCCTGCACTGCGCTAGGCAGACACAGCTGGACTTCCTCACCTTGGTGGCGTACGAGGCGGAGAAGGAGTACGAGCCGTACCACCACCGCGAGCACGCAGCGCCCGAGAAGCAGCCGAGCTTCATAGGCAAGAACGCGACGCTGGGCACCATGACCACCGCGACGCACCAGGAGCAGCAGAGCTTCGAAGAGCAGGAGAATTCGCTTAGCACCAAGGACGTCGCGAAGGACACGAAGCGGCAGAGCTTCCTAGAGACGGACGCGCTGAGCACCACGGGCGACGCGACGCACGAGAGGAAGCAGAGCTACACGGACCAGGACGATACGCTGGGCACAGAGGACACCGCGACGCACGAGGAGCAGCTGAGCTTCCTAGAGACGGACGTGCAGGGCACCACGGACGACGCGACGCACGAGACAAAGCAGAGCTACTCGGACCAGGACGAGACGCTGGGCACAGAGGACACCGCGACGCACGAGGAGCAGCACGGCTTCGAAGACCAGGGAGAGGCGCTGGGCAACCAGGGCACACCGCTGGACGACGGGAACTCCGAGACGAACGAGCAGCAGCGCGAGACCGACCTGGACGAGACGCAGGACACCAAGGACACCGCGACCCTAGAGGAGCAGCAGAGCTTCGCGGACCAGGAGGAGGCGCTGAGCACCAAGGACGCCGCGACGCACGAGGAGCAGCAGAGCTTCGCAGAGCTGGACGGAGCGCTGGGCAACAAGGACGACGCGACGCACGAGCTGCAGCGGAGCTACGCGGGCCAGGACGAGACGCTGCGCACATAGGACCACACGGAGCACGCGGAGCAGGAGAGCTACGACGACCAGGACTCGACGCTGGGCACGCGGGGGCGCGAAGATAACGCGGCACACGAGATGCCCTCTTTCATCGGCCTAGTTGCCGACGTCGTGGAGCGGCGTCTCGAGGAGAGCTACGTGGTCACGGCCTCGTGGTTGTACGCCAGGTTCCATGAGTGGATCCAGGAGGCCGTCACCGCGTGGACCAGCTACGGCGTCTTAGAGATGGTTGGCACGAGTGAAATTGTGGGGATGGTCACAGTGCACGGCACCCTCCTGCGGAGACACGCCAATTCAGAGGAGGAATAGAGCAACACTGAGAGCGACGAAGAGGATACCGACACAAAGTGGGAGGCAGCTGACTGGCAGGCATCTGCTGCGAGGAGCGGGTGCCACCCTGTCCGCGTGCCCCTGCATGGGGAGAGCCGGTGCAGGCAGGGCCAGAGCGCCGCGTAGCGCGAGCGACCTCCCACGAAGTTAACACAGCTAGGCCGAGCTAGATTTATAACCGCCACTCCGTTCTGGCTTAGAGTAGGCGTCACCCTCGACATCGGCCCGACAGCTCGATCGATCCTCCCCCTCCCCCTCCCCCTCCCCCTCCTCCTCCTCCTCCTCCCCCTCCCCCTCCTCCTCCTCCTCCTCCTCCTCCTCCTCCTCCTCCTCCTCCTCCTCCTCCTCCTCCTGCGGCCCCTCCTTCGTGCCAAGTGGTCCTCCCGGAGGGGGCTGGGGGGAGAAGGGGCACGGAAGGGAGGGGCTGGGCGGGGGGTCCAGGGGGCGCGCACGGCACAGCGTGTTGAGCCAAGGATCAAGTCGGGCGTGTCCCTCTACAGGAGGAATATTCAAAAAGAGTCAAAGTTTAGTCTGGGGGCTATGTTTTGATTATGTTTGGCCACTGCTGCGCATTTTTGGTGTATTTTTACCTGTTCGTCCAAAATCCGCCTGTAAGGGGGCATGCCCGACCTGAGCCAAGAAGGGTGATGGGCCAACCCCATTCCGCCTCAATCCCCTTTGGAGCGCGCCAGGCAGGAGGAGCGAGTCCCCCCAACTGTTTTCAATGTGGTATTCCTCCTCGAGGAGGGGCGCGAAGGAGAATGGGAGGGAGAGAGGAACGAGCCCACGAGGAAAGAAGGGGGAGGAAGGGCAGGTTCGCATGTGGAAGGGGGCATGCCAGGGTCAGGTCTCCGGCGGCTTCTGCGGAAGCAAACTGTACCTTCACTCCGTCCCTGACCCGGACTCTCAGCCCCACTGCAGCTTCGATGTCCTGGCCTCGGTGGTCGCCGGGCACAGCTCAGGCAAGGGATGGCAAGCACCATGGGTCAAAGCATCTTTCCACCAAATGGAGGGATGAGAAGAGAGAGAGGGGAGAGACCAAGGAGAAAGGAGGAAGGGAAATGGCAAAATGAAGAACTCGGAGGGCGGAAGACAAAAGGAGTAAGGAGCAAGGAGAGGAGAGGGAGGATGAAGATGAGGGGACAAGGAGCAAGGAGCAGAAAGGGTGGAAAGAAGCAGAAGGCTGATGAGAAAAGGATAAGTCAAGCAGGCAGGAGGAATGAGGAAGGATGAAGGTGGAAGGCGGAATGAGGAACGAATGAGCAGAATGTATGGAGGAAATAAGGATGAGGGACGAGCAAAGAAGGAGGCTCAAGGAGAGGATAGGAGGGAAAAAGAGGAGGGGAGGGGAGAGGACGGGGGGGGCATAACTCCAACCGCCCTGCTGCGTGTATACTATGCCGCTGCTATGCGCTCTCTCTAACTCTCTCTCTCTCTCTTTCTCTCTCTCTCTCTCTCTCTCTCTTTTTTTCTCTCTCTCTCTCTCTCTCTCTCTCTCTCTCTCTCTCTCTCTATATATATGTATATATATATATATATGTGTATACATCGTTCCCTCTCTCTCTCTCTCTCTCCTTATGTCGACTCCTCCTCCTCCTCCTCCACCTCCTCCTCCTCCCCCTCCTCCTCCTCTTCCTTCGTCTCCTCCTTCCCGCCCCCACTCCGCCGTATCGCCATCAAGGGTCTGCTTCACTTTTCTCGTCATTATCCTCCTTGCCCTTCGTCTAATCCTTGTCCTCATCTTCCTCGTGTCCTCTTTCTCCTCCTCCTACTCCTACTCTTCCCCCTCCTGCTCCTGCTCCTCCTTCTCCTCCTCCTCCTCCTCCTTCTCCTCCTCCTCCTCCTCCTCCTCCTCCTCCTCTCCTCCTCCCCCCTCTTCCTCTTCCTCTTCCTCTTCCTCTTCATCACCACCACCACCACCACCACCACCATCATCATCATCATCATCATCATCATCATCATCATCATCATCATCATCATCATCATCATCATCATCATCATCATCATCATCATCATCATCATCATCAACACCACCACCACCACCATCATCAGCATCGCCATCGTCGTCGTCGTCATCATCATCATCATCATCATCATCACCACCACCACCACCATCACCATCATCATCATCATCATCATCATCATCATCATCATCATCATCATCATCATCATCATCATCATCATCATCATCATCATCATCATCGTTAGCATCATCATCAATAGCACCATCATCATCATCATCATCATCATCGTCATCAGTATTATCGTGGTATTCATTTTCATCATCATCATCATCATCATCATCATCAGCAGCAGCAGCAGCAGCAGCGTCATCATCATCGTCCTCATCTTCATCGGCATCATCATCAGCATTACCATCACCACCATCGTCATCAATATCAGCATCAGCAGCAGCATCATCAGCATCATCGCCATCATCATCATAATCATCATCATCAGCAGCATCATCATCAGCATCAGCATCAGTATCAGCATCATCGTCATCGTCGTCACCAGCATCATCAGCATCATCAAGAGCAGCATCAGCATCATCATCAGCAGCATCATCATAAGCATAAGCATCAGCATCATCGTACTCCGTCGTCTCCTCCTCCGCCTCTTCAAACGCTTCCTCATTCTACAGCCCCGACGCGGGGGGGGGAGGCAGAGCGGAGGGAGGGGGGTAGTACGGAGGAGCAAGATGAGAAACATGAGATCACACTGAGAACAGAGCGAGGCGATGAGCGAGAGAACGCCGAGGAGGAGGTCAGAGGAGCCGCAACGCAGAGAGGATGCCGATGAGACGGCGGGAGATAAGGCAGGGCAGGGAGATGCGGGTGGCAGACCCCAGGCGGCAGCGAGCAGGGAAGGGAGACGATGCGAGAGGTGTGAACGACTTCCTCCTCCTCCTCCTCCTCCTCCTCCTCCTCCTTCTCCTCCTCCTCCTCCTCCTCATCCCTCTCCTACCCATGGTAGCGGTGGTGGGAAATCTGCCCATCACAACAGGCCGCCTCGCCGTATCCAGACCGGCTGGGGTGCGGCGGGCAGCCAGGACGGAGGCGATGTGCCGATAGGCCGCACTTTCCATGCTAACACCACCGCTTGCAACTCGCGGTCGGTCTGCTCCGAGGCGCGGTGGTCGAGGTGCAGGCCGCCGAGCCGCGAGGAGGCCGTGGCACACATGCGCGTCATCTCGGGCTGGAAGGGTTCCTCGAACCCATGCCGCTGGCAGACTGGAATCCGGAAGTGCCTCTCCTCCCCGCTGTCGCAGCCGCCCGCGGGCTGCAGCGTGGCCACACACCGACGGTCCGTCTGGAGAGCCGCCCAGTTGAAGTCCGCGCACAGGAGCGTGAGCACCCGATGCTGGGGCCAGGCGGCCCTGGCCAGGCGCATCCGCAGGTGCTCCCGAAGGCGTGAGAAAGTCGAGAAATATTCCGTCGCAGCAGGGTGCACCCCAAAGTTGCCCAGCTCGGGGACAGTCACGCCCGTGCGAACATACGTGACTATGATGTCCAACGCTCCTGCAGCGGCTCTAAGAGAGACGATCGCGGCCCGTCCAGGCCAAATAATCGTCCACCGAGGCCCGGCATGGAACTTGGCGGCCAAGAAGCTGAGCTGCACGACAACGCCGACGCCGACGCTGCTCGGGGAGGGGTCGGCTGACAACCATGCCCAGGTCCCACTGGGAGGCCGCCACCCTTTGTTGCCACCGTTCGTACCGTGGGCCTCCGTGCTCAGCACAGCGTCAGCCCGCTGAAGCAGCCGGCTCGCGCAGGCGTCCTTGGCGCGGAATCGGCCCTCATCCGAACAATAGGCCTGGGCACTCCCGGCGCCTGCGCTGAACTCGCCCTGGCACCTCCCTTGCCCTGACGTCGACAGAGGTGCCAGGAGGGGTCCGCGAGCGTGCAGCAGGGAGGGAAGTCGTGCGCGGGAGCATCCCCGAACGCACGCAGGAGCCGCTGCCGCCGGTAGAGCGCCACCGGCAGGTCCAGCCGTATGAGAGCATCCAAATCGCGGGAGAAGGATATCCCCCTCACAGGTGGCAAGTCAGGTAGCAGCTTAACACTTGGAAAATCTTGGGCAGAACAGCAAGCGTTTCAAGCATGCGAACTCAAA
Organism: Prorocentrum cordatum; assembly: GCA_963575745.1. Taxonomy (NCBI): domain Eukaryota; class Dinophyceae; order Prorocentrales; family Prorocentraceae; genus Prorocentrum; species Prorocentrum cordatum. The sequence goes on from CAUYUJ010015623.1 coordinate 198,263, forward strand.
TTGGTTTCATCCGTGAGGCGGGAGGAAGAACAGGAAAAAGACACGCACCACACACACACACACACTGGCTGCAGGAGCTCCGAGTGACACACCAGCCGCGTGTCCAGCGTGGCCTCAATCTCGTGGCGGGGCCGACTGCTCGACGATGCAAGCACAGCGCGGAGGAACCACACGACCTCGAGGATGAAGCCCGTGGAACCATCAGCCTCCCAGCACTGCATCCCACCATGCACATGTCCAGAATACCCGAAGGGATCATGCGGCCAGTGGCTACTCATGTCCAGTTCCAACGCTTTGACTAGACTCACCGGTCGCAAGAAGTAGGCAGAAACATGAAGCAAGAAGGCGTTGGAAATAGATTGGGTTTCCGCTTGCCCCCTAAGGAGGACGGAATAGGCGAAGCCGCTCGATCCTTGAAGTAGGAAGGCGCCTAGTGTGGACTGGGATCTGGGAATCCAGAGATGCCTGCTTTCAGCGACCGTACAGTGGTCGGCCGTGGTGAACATCTCACCGACGAGTGGGTCCGCGAGGGCCTGGTCCAGGTCCGCCCGCAGGCTATCGAGGCCTGACCTCGACCCCCACCATCCAGGCCTCGAACGGACACAAGGGAGGATGGCCAAAAAAGGGAGGACGAGAAAGAGAGAGGGAAGGAGGGAGAGGAAGGGGAGGAAGAGGGGAGGAAAGGAGGAAGATGAAAGAGAGAGTAGAGAGAGGAGGATGAGGGGGGAAGGGGGGAGGAGGAAGAGTGGAAGAGGGAGGGAAGGAGGGAGGGAGGATGAGAGAGAGAGAGGGGAAGAAGGGAGGGAGGGAGGAAGAGGGGAGGGAGGGAGGAGGAAGAGGGGAGGGGCTCAAGCTAGGCGCGCTCTCGCCACATCTGATCTGACATCCTACCAATCCCACCCATCCCTTCCCATGGCGCCGAGTTGCTCTCTATCCGCCGACAGGTGTCACAGTGGACCTGGAGCGGGTGGCGGATGAGCAGGAGGCTGAGCAGGAGGAGGAGGAAGAGGAGGAGGAGGAGGAGGCAACGATGAGGAAGGACTCGGATCCACAAAAGTGACCCGCGCTGAGGCGAGAGCGCCATTCTGAACGACGCGAGCAGAGCGCCGATCCTCAAGCGAGGCCCACGGTGCAGAGGTATCCCATTTGAAACACTGGAAACATTCGGATCCCTTACGACATACAAACGTTTGAAATCCGATGCGTGGAAAACAATGTACGGAGAGGGTGCCATGCCCACTGGACGTCGTCGGGGCGGAGAAGGAGAGCAGGATTCGATTGAATGATTTGGGAAGGGCGCGGGACGCACTGTGCGCGAATGCGGATGTGCTCACCCACTGGGTGCAAGAATTAGGTCGGGCGTGTCCCACTGCAGGCGGAGTAACCACATAAATATCATACATATATATATATATACATACATACACACATACATGCATACATACTTAAATACATGCATGCATACATACGTACGTACATACATACATACATGCATACATGCATACATACACACATGTATGTTTATATGTACATGACATTTAAATTACCGATATATATATATACACATGACTGCATTGGCGCTGCGCGCCATGCACCTTGGTCCTTTGAGGTTCGCACGCAAGCGGGATGCGTGCGTGCGTACATGCGCGCATGCATGTATACGCGCACGCGCATGCACGTTCCGTATATATGTCTAGGTGTATACAATACACTTACAGTATCGTATGTGTATACAGCGTACATATGTACATATTCATTTATGTATGTAAGGGTATGAGCATGCATATGCAACTAGTACGCGCTTTGTCGGTGCACGGCCATATGTATATCTATATATATATATATATATACATACAGATTGTATAACTATGGGTTCGCATACACATGCGTATCTCAGGCGGTAGTGGCCTGACCAGTTGCTCAGGGCATCTCGCAACTGAAAGGAGCGAGGGTCTCAAGCGAAAATGGCCAAATTACCATGGGACAATGCATCGCCGAGGTCAGTGTGCGAGGATGTCTCAAGCGAAAATGGCCTGAACACTTCCGCTCAGGACATACCGGAACTCAGAATTGCGAGGATGTCTCGAGCGAAAACGGCCTGAACACCTCAGCTCAGGAAAGACTGGAACTCAATGACGCGAGGATGTCTGAAGCGAAAATGGCGGAATACCATGGGGCAGGGCATCTCGGAACCCAGAGCTGCGAAAACGTTTCTGGCGAAAGTGGCCCGAACACCTCAGCTTAGGACATCCCTGGACGCAGAGTTGCGAGGGTCTCGCATGCGGAAGTGGCCGGACCACCTTGGGGTAGGGCACCTCCGAGGTCAGAGTTGCGAGGATGTCTTAGGCGCAACTGGCCCGAGCACTATGGGGCGGGGCATCTCCGAAGTCAGCCTTGCGAGGAAGTCTCAAGCGAAGAATGGTCTGAACACCTCAGCTTAGGGCATCCCGAAATCCAAAGTTGCGAGAAGTCGCAGGCGAAAGTAGGCTAACCACCATGGTGCAGGGCACCTCCGAAGTCAGACTTGCGAGACTGTCTCAGGCGAAATTGGCCTGAACACCTCGGGGCGTCTCGGACTCCAGAGTTGCGAGGATGTCTCAAGCGAAAATGACGGGACCACTGCGAGGCAAAGCGTTTCTGAGGTGGGAGTTGTGAGCATACCCGGGCGAAGCGGATCTCACGACTCCCTCTTCCTCCTCCCCCTCCTCGTTTTCTGTTTGGGTGATACTCGCCACTCGTCATCCGCACTCCCCTTGCGCATAAGTCCCTCGTCATGTTTCTTCATTTTCTTATTCGCCTTCTCCTGGTCCACATCCTCTTCCTCCTCATCCTCCTCCTCTCCTCCTCATCCTCCTCCTGAGTTGCCGGCCGGTGAAGAGAACATCCCAATGAATCGCGTGGGCGCCCGCTGGTGGCCTGGGCCGCCGAGGTGCGCAATGCAAAGCAATGGGAAGCCATGCGAGTGAGTGCCAAACACAGCAACGCAATGTGAAGCTATGCAGCATAATTCCAAGCATTGCCAATCCAAGGGAATGCGCGCGTAGGAGTCGATTGCCTCTCAGGGGCTTCTGGGACCCCTGGAGGCCTCACGATCATCTTGTGAAAGTTGTTGGGGGCATCCTCGGGCATCTTCGCGGCATGCCACGAGACCCTCAACGACTGGGTCACAATGTGGAATTTCATGGGAGCAAACTCAATGAATGTTGGCATTCGGAAACATCGTGGGGGTGTTTTCGGGGCCCTCGTGGGCCGTTTTGGCGCCTTCATGGGCCGTCTTGGGGCCTTCTTGGGCCGTCTTAGGGAGCTTGGGCCCGCTGGAGCCCCCTTTGGACCCATCTTGGGCACTTCCAGGGACATCCCAGGCCCATTTTGGGTCTGTGCTGGGAGCCCTTGGGGGGGCCTCTTTATGGGCTGTGTTGGGGCTCTCATGGGCGATCGTGGGGCCCGGCTCGGCCGTCTTGAAGCTTTCTTGGGGGCCTTTTGAGGCGTCTTGAGGCGATCTCGGGGGCTTTGAAGCCGTCTTGAAAGCTGATGAAATCCGAAAGGCGAATATGCAAAAAGTAAGTTTTACGAAGGGAATGGGACTAGTTGTGTGTTTTGAAAGCCCCTTGGAAAGCTTTTTTGGGTGCCTTGGGGGTCTGTTGGGCCGTCCTGAAGCAATTGGAGTCCCTCTTGGAGCGCTCTTGTGCTGTCTGCGGCCTCCCTTGAACCTTTCTGATGACCCCTCTGATCGCTCTGGGTCTGCTGGCAAGGCGTTTGTGGAGACCCGCAAAACCGGGTGACCTTTTCCAAGGACGTCCAAGGGAGCCCGAGAACCCCAGATCCCGGGGATCCAGTTTTGGGGGGGGGGGGGGGGCGGTTTCCCCCCCCCCCCCCCCCGGGCTTGTAAAAATATAGGAAGAGGAATATATTCAAAAATGTCCAGAGAAATGGTTTGACTATTCTTGAATATTTCTCCTGTAGAGGGACAGGCCCGACCGAAGTGTAATTAGGATTCAATGGAATGACATGGGCGGGGCGGGGGACGCACGCTACGCGAATGCGGAAGTGATCACCCCCGAGATGCCAGAAGCAAGCGAGGAGCGCGAGGACTGCAGGCCCCCCAGGGCCCCCGGCTCTGGCCGAGCCCAGCGCGCTTCCCTTGGGTCGGGCATGTCCTCACGCGGATTTTCAAGTAAAATCAAAGAATGTTCCAAAAATGCTCCAAAAATTCAAGACTGCTCGACAGATCGTCCCCATACTATTTTTCGATTATTTGGGAATGCTCCTCCTGTAGAGGGACGCGCCCGACTTAACGCTTCCCCTGAGATGTCGACTCGGCCGCTGGCGGACATCTGGGTACGGCTCTTCTGTGCGAGGTGGCGGGGGCGGCGGAGGAGAGGGTCGGGTGCTGATAGGGGGGGGGAGGGGGAGGGGGAGGGGGAGGGGAGGGGGAGGGGGAGGAGGAGGAGGAGGAGGAGGAGGAGGAGGAGGAGGAGGAGGAGGAGGAGGAGGAGGAGGAGGAGGAGGAGGGGAGGAGGGGAGGAGGAGGAGGAGGAGGAGGAGGAGAGGGTCGGGTCCTGGCCCAGGACGACCCTAGGGATGCCAGGGAGGCGTGAGTGCCCCCGATCGGCCTCAGACGAGGCCCAGAAAAGGGCCCACGAGGCTTCAAAAAAGGTCACGAGGATGGAGGCACCTTGGGCCAGGAAGACTTCTGCCGACCTCCTCCTCCTCCCCCTCCTCCTCCTCCTCCTCCTCCTCCTCCTCCTCCTCATCCTCCTCCTCCTCCTCCTCCTCCGGTCCGAGTGGCCAGACCCAGTTCTTCGCCCCGGCACTCGCGACGAGGCGCCGAGACAAGCGCGGACGCGTGAGTCCGCGCTCGCTCCGGGCGACCGGCGACATCCTTCTACGCTCGCCAACGAGGGATGCCTCTGGAGTTAGGTCGGGCGTGTCCTCCTACAGGCGGATTTTGGACAAAAACTAAAAGATCATCCAGAAAGGCCCAAAAATAGACCCGAGAAATGCTAGAGGAATCGTTCCTCGACGATTTTTGGGGAAACTATTCTAGAAAATTCCTCCGGCAGAGGGACACGCCCGCCCTAACTCTGGGGAGGGGCCGGGCGGGCCGAGCCCGCGGCCCACCACCGCCCCGCGGCGCCGCCCCGGCCGGGCGCCCCCGCCGTCGCCGGCACTGGCGGGCGGGGGGGCCCCGCTCGCGCTGGCGCGGCCTCGGCGCGGGGGAGGCGCGCGCGCGCGGGCAGACGCCCGTGAGGGCGTGCGCACGGGCGCGCGAGGCCGGCCACGGGGGAGCGCGCCCAGGGAGCCCTCGCCAGAGCGGGGAGGCGAGCTGCGAGGGGGGGGGGGCGGGCAGGCCGCGGGCCGGAGCGGGGACGACCAGGGTCGGAGAAGAGAGAACGGCACCAGCACTCCTCCTCCTCCCTCCTCCTCCTCCTCCCTCCCTCCTCCTCCTCTCCTCCTCCTCCTCCTCCTCCTCCTCCTGCTATGTCCAGCCTGCCCCTCCCCTCGCCGCCTCCCGATGTCACGGAAACTCTGTGAGTGCAGCACGCCTGGCAGACCGCCAGCGGCGTTTTCCAGGAATCAGGCTCCATGGCGCCGCGAGAACAACAATAGGTCGGGGGGCACTGCACCACCCACCCCCGGGCATTTCGAATTGCGCCAGCTTGCGAGAGGCAAATCATTCGAGCAAATGGGCGGGACGCTTCAAGGTAGGACCCGAAGCGGTTGCAGGCGGCACCCGGGTATGTAAGACGACGCGCAAGGACCTGGGGAGGGCCGTGTGGCTCGACCGGCCGCAGCTGACACACTGAAGCTTGCAAGCTTCCACGACCAAAAACGGTATCTCGTGGCGCTACCGAGAGGCTTCCTCTGGGTTCCTGAATAAGCGTGGGGTCAATCTCGCCTCGTCGTCGCGCCGCGACGGGGGTCGGAGCGCCTTCGGCGCGCGGTGGCTGCACGCGACGGGGATCGATGCGGGGCTGTCGGCGGGGGCGACGCCCCCTCGACGCTCATTAAGAAACTCGGAGTAGGGACTCTCGGGAATCTTGACGTTCATATCAAGACTCCTCGGTTTTCCCCGTGGGCTCCAGCATGTGGAAGGCAAGCCTCAAAACGCACTGCCACATCTGATGTACACCCTCGACCACTTCTTGGGCAAATGGTGAAACTGCTGCGGTGGCCTTTGTTCCGGCTAGGACATCGGCAAAGCTGTTCTCAAGTGCATGCCATTGCTCCGAGCGTTCGATCACCGCGCTGGAGACTACGTTGGGTCTTGATTTTCGTCGGTCGCATCCGATCGTCATTCTTTGAACCTGGCACCAAAGTCCTGCCTGTGGCTTCCTGCCGCCCCAGATGCGAACTGCGACAGAGGCACCGTGAATCGCAGCTCTACAACCTAGAAACCGCATTGGTGCCTGATCTTCTGAGATTTGGGGACGCGCACCAAGCATACAGCCACGAAGCCTGGGATACAGCTAGAACTAATACCCCACCACCTCCCCCCGACTCGGGGCGAGGCGGCCGACGGACCCATCTACCGAAAAGTCAACAACTGTTTGATGGCCTCGTCTCTGCCTACATGCTCCACATGCGTTGCTAGTGGGCGACTCCTTCGCAGCCATCCACAGGCTGCGGAACAAAGGGTCCACGGGGCCGGTGGAGATAGCCGCGTGAGTCGGCTCCAGAGCCAGCTCGCAGACGCGCCCGCCTCCGAACGGAATCGGACCTGATGGAACACCGTGTCTTGGGACTCACAGTGCCTGCACTTGGCTCCGACGGCCCACGGCTGGTGCGAGAAAAGATGGCGAGAGACATCGATCCCCGAAGGTGCTGTGGCCGACCAACCCGCTGGGACCGCGGAGAAGCGGCGACGCAAGACCCCCCCTGAACCGGACGGAGGAGGGGGAGGAGGGGGAGGAGGAGGGGGAGGGGGAGGAGGAGGAGGAGGAGGAGGAGGAGGAGGAGGAGGAGGAGGAGGAGGAGGAGGAGGAGGAGGAGGAGGAGGAGGGGGAGGAGGAGGGGGAGGAGGAGGAGGAGGAGGAGGAAGAGGAGGAGGACAGCGAGGCGATCCACCCGCGAGGGGCTCCTTCTGTGCCCCCCCTGCCAGGGCTTCTTCGCTGCAGGCGATCCCCAAGGGTGGGGGGGGGTAGCGGACCATAAGCGGGCCAGCGGCGCCACGTGGCACGCTACATCTCCCCAACGGCAAACCGCAGCCTCTGCGGCGGAGGACCGCGCCGCTCCAACGGCAGCTTCGGGAACCCTGGCGCGGGATCTGCTCGACCATCGCGCCGCGCTCGGCCGAGCTCCGCGCTTGTGGAAACCCTCGGTCGCGGATCTCGCCCGCGCAGTCGGACTTGACTCCCCTGGAGCATTGCCGGACCATGTGGCGCAGGGAGGCCTCTTGGAGATCCTGACGGAGAAGATGCGAGAGCTGCGGATGCTCCCCCCCTGCAGTTGGAGGGCCCGCTGGCTTTTCCAGGGTCCGTGTCGCCCTTCTGCGCCCACAGAACACCTCGCAGATCCGGCTCGAAGCCCCCGATCAAATACAGTCGGGGCGTTGACCTGAGGAACCCTAAATAAGGAACGAGGCCCCTTTTTTCCATAAGTTAAACTTCGATTTCCGATCGAAAACATAAGGAACACCTGAGGCAAGCTGCGAAACACTTAAGGAACGCGGAGCCCCTCCCCAACGAAAAGGGTTCCTTCTTCAGGGCCCCGACTGTAGCTCTCGCACCTTGAGGCTTGCCTCTGGCTGCGAGGACCACCCCGGCCCGCTTCGAGGCGCGCTCTGCCCAGAGCCTCGAGGCGAGGGCGGCCGTGGCGACGAGGGCAGCCCGGGAGGCTCCAGGGAAGTCTGGCACGCCACGCCTTAGTGGGCCCTGGAAACGACGGGGCCGTTTTTTTACCGGTTCCGTTTTGCCGTTTTTGTTGCCGGTTCCGACGCCGTTGTTTTACCAGTTCCGTCGCCGTTGTTTGACCGGTTCCGGCTCCGGTTCCAATCCTGGAGCCGCTTTGTTGCCGTTTCCGGTCGCTGTTTTTGTTGCCGTTTCCATGTTCCAGGGACATTTTTTTGGAAACGGTGAAAAAAACGGCCCTGCCGTTTCCGGGGCCCACAAAGCGCCACGCCACAGGTCTCCAGCCACACATACCTCTCCTCTAGACGAGCGCGTTCCACGACTCGCAGAGGGACACTCGCGAATGGCCTGGATCCGCCGCGGGGGATTTACGATCCATCACATATAGGAAGACATGCCTTTCTGGGACCTTTGCGAGTAGACACTTTGCCAGTAGCGGAACGCGCTCGGTGATCCTCGAGCTCGCTGCCCCTGCGGCGACACCTCCCCGACATATCTTCCCCCCCCCCCCGCGCCCCGCCGCCCCCGCGCACCGCTGGCGCCTGCTGCCGCCGGGTCGCCGCTGACGGGGGCCTGCGGTGCCGCCTCCGCGGCGCGACAGTGGGGGGGTAGGGGGGCGCGTGGCGACCGTTGCTCGACCAACTCCGCGAGCAGAGGCCCCGGAGCACGGAACCCGCCGCCAGCTGCGCGCAGGAAGAAACATGCTCGAAGAACGAAGCGCGCGCCCCAAAAAAACGTTTGAACTCCAAACGCGCTTCAAAGCAAAAACGAACAACACAACGGAACAGCAAAAACGAAAAACGAAACGATAACACACAACAAGGGCAAAAACCAAGCTAAAAAGCGCTGTGCTCGGTCCTTGATTCTCGACGTCGGCGGCACTCGGAGGGCCGAAGCGGGGGAACGCGAGGCTCACCCGCTCCCCAAACATACCCCAGAAAGCCTTGCCGACCTCGGCGCGCCCCCTCCCGCCGACGCTCCAGCACCCCGAAGATGACGAACATCGACCGACATTCCTTTCCGCACGCGCCCAAAGCAAGGATGAGGGGCCCATGTGCGTTTGGCTGCGACGCTTCTTTGGAGGCAAAAGCCCTCCAGAAACTGATCGAATACAAAACCCACCAAACATCATCCTCCTCCTCCTCCTCCTCCTCTTCCTCCTCCTCCTCCTCCGGTTTTTCCTCTTCTGTTGCATGGTTGCACACATGATCCTAAGTGCTATCACAATCGCGGACGGGCAAAACTAATACTGAGGGGGGACAAAGGACGCACCTTGGAAAAGAAGGAAGACCGAGAACACGGGATGGGGAGAGGGGAACAAGGAGAAAGGTGCATCCGAAATCCCCTGCCAAGGCGAACCTTGCGCGACCCGGGCATTCCATTGCCTGCCATTGAAGGCCGCGCGCATGCCAGCAGGCTGGACCAGATGACCCACGCCAATATGGGCGATGCCTCGGTCAAAGTTTGCCAGGCCCCCATATCCCCTTCCCCCCGCCGTCCTTCCCACACCCCTCAAGCAGCGCTGCTGGCTGTAGGAGGAAAACAGCACCGCAAGCTGACGAAACCGAGCCAGCTCCTGCACTCTGCTGCACGGGAGGAGAAGGGCTAGAGACCCTCAACGGCTAGATCGGCAAGAAAGGCACGGAATGCGCATGCACCCACACACCTACAGACCACACACCGTAACACTCGAAACATCCTTACCACTTGGCGTTGTAGGGTGTTGGAAACTGGTGGCAAAAGCGTGGCGCAGGGGTCCAACCTCTCTGCGCGGTGTGGAAGGCCCGCTTCCCTGAACGTTCCTCGTCAACTCCCCTCCCATCCCTCCCCCGCCCCACCACACCCACCCACCCACCCACCCACCCACCCGCCATCCTTACTTCTTATGATTAAACACCCCCGAACGTCCACCCAGCCGGCCGATAGCAACCCCGCCGTCCGAACTGCAAAAAGCAATACAACATCAATTGTGTTTTCGCCAGCATGTCGTCGAGTTGCGGAACATGTAGCAGGACTGACACGGAATGAACATCGTTTGGGTAACCCTCGGCGGGTGGTCGCGTCCGACCCATCCAAAAAAAAACAAAGTCAACGTTTTTCCCGACAACATGGACATCCTCGTCGTCGACGCGTCGGGTGGTTGCGTCCTGTTTATCAACAAACAATACAAACTCAACGTTTCTCGACAACGTGGACTTTCTTTTCGTCGACGCTGCGAAAAGTGCAACAGGAATGGGACGCGGCGCACATCGCGCGCGGACGCCTGGCCAACCCTACGCGGGACCCCCCGTCCTACCTGCCAAAAAACACTGCAACGTCTACGTTTTTCTTGCCAACATGTTTTTTCTCCTCGTCGGCGCTGCGAATCGCGTAGCGGGAATGGGACGCGGCGCACATCGCGCGGGGACGCCTGCTCGTCAACATGGACTTTTTTGTCGTCGACGCTGCGGCCCGTCGGGTTGAGGAGCTGGGCGGGCGGCAAGTCAGAATACCTCAAGCAAGTACGGTTCAAGCAAATGCCTCAGGAGACCCCCAAGAGGTCGAAAAAGGCGTCCAGGAGGCCCTGGGGGGGCAACACAAATATTGATTTTCGTTTGGTATTCGAAGGATTGTGAGGTTAGCGCCTACTTGTGTTGACGATGTTCCAACCCGGAAGATATCTCCACGAGGCCCTCAGGCATATACCAAAGAGTTCCCAGGACGCCCCGCGAATTCCCAAAAGGCGTTCTCCTCTTCCTCCTCAGTTTCTCCCTCCCTCCCTCTCTCCCTCCCCTCCTCCTCCTCCTCCTCCTCCTCCTCCTCCTCCTCCTCCTCCTCCTCCTCCTCCCCCCCCTCCATGCGCGGCAGGAGCGAAACGATTGGCGGTGCAACACGCGTGGCTGGAATGAGACGCGGCACACTTCGCGCGCTGGACATGTTGTCGCCGACGATGCAACATGAGAGGCCGGAGCGGGGCGCGGCGTACATCGCGCGCGGTCTTGTTTCTCGTCGACGTTGCTCAATACGCGGCAGGAAAAGGACGCAGCCCATGTCGCGCGCTGAACGTCTAGCCGCCCACGATATAAGATGAGCGACAGGCGTCGGACGCGACGCACTTGCTTCTTATGTTGTGGGAGGGCGGGTGGGAGTGGACGGAGCCCTCTGGCTCGTTCGAGCTGGCTCACTTGACCCCACCCCACCCCTTCCCCCCCCACCCACCCACCCCAAAACGTCACACAGGCGTGACCAAGGCCGCAGCACACGAGGTGGAGGATCAAAGCGGGGGCTGGAGGGCCAAGGTGTGTGGGGGAGCGGGGGCTGCGCACGAAGTCTGCTCCCACAGGCTGCAATCGGCAAGCGTTCTGCTGTCGCTCTGTGGAGCAGGGCTGTCGCATGTGATCCTTTCCCCCTCGAATAATCAGCCGAATCGCTAATGTTGCTCTATGCGCAGAACCTCTGATGATCAGTGTATAGCCCCCGTGGAGTATGGATTCGATTGCCGCACTCTGATAACAGGTTGTGACCAGATGTGAAGCAGGGACGACTATGTTCATCAGCCCATGCATCTGCTCACCCTACATCGCGAGGCTCGTGTTTCACGTTGAATTGTGACGCCCCCCTGACGATGTCGCGAGGCGCATCCATAAAGAGCGTGCCATGTACGAGCGGAAGAAAACCGAGTGTTGGGCCACCTTCCTGATACATGGCTGCACGCACACCAGATCGCGCTGGGTATCGCACTCGAACTTTAGTCGCCCGCGCAACACTTCCTGGCGAACCGGTCTGCTTCGCCCACCGGGTCCTAGAGTTCTGTTTTTCCACAAGCGGTGTCCCCATTGCCGTGGCTCTCGAGATGCATCGCCTTCGGCTCGAAAAGCTCACCAATCTTCTCGTCCACGGCCGCCAGGTGGACAAAGGTCTCCCGATCTCCAGCGACTTGATCGCCACGTACACCGTGAACAAGGTCTGGAACACTCTTCAAGCTGAGCGCTACCAGGATGATACGAAACATTAGGAACCACAGCCTCCAGATTGTCGACCTGCTCGCACTCTAAGGACATGTTAGAGGTATCGGCGGCCTCGTGGAACGGAGTCTTTACGCAGCCCACTCCTGCGGACGGCACCGAGCAGGCCGTTCGAGGCACCAGTGCCAAGACATCTGCTCGCAAAGTGAGAAGGAGGTCGGTCCTTCAGGTCCAACAGCGGGAACTCGAGGCGTTCGTAAGCCTGGTCCGTTGTTGGGGAAGCCCATTCTATGTCAGGGCCCCGCCGCGTTTCCATGAAACCCTCTTCAGCGCCATCGGTGCTCGATGACCCCGCCGTCCCAGCCCCATCTCGCACTGGCCTGCGAAGTGCCTCCAGCACCCGCTTGCCGACCTGGCCTGGAGGATGTGCGACCGCCCTTCGGCCTGCCCTCCAGCAGTCGACGCGCTTCGCCAGTTCGGGGTCACCCATGTGGACGAGGCGGATTCTGACGTCTTCGGACGTGGCCTTCCGAGGCACCCCCACAAGGTTGGCCGCATCCCTCTGCGCGGTTTCGAATTCCCCAAAATGCTGGCCCATCGCCTCGCCGCCGTCACGGCAGCTCAAACGCTCGATGAACTCAGCAGCAGCCTGCAACGTGCTGCAGTGGGCCACGCAGCGCCCGCAACGCACAACGATTCCTTGTCCCATGGAACAAAGAAACTCGAGTCTGAAAGGCCAGAATCAACTGAGGGTAATTCAGTACGCAAGGCACACGAATGGATCGCCGTGAAGTGGTAAGCAAGAACCTTTGGGGACTCCTACACAAACCACCAGAACCCAAACGGTCACGTTTTCCTCCTCCTCTTCCTCTTCCTCCTTCTCCTCCTCCTCCTCCTCCTCCTCCTCCTCCTCCTCCTCCTCCTCCTCCCCGTTATTTTCCTCATTGTGTCATCTTCCTCCTCTTCCTCCGCCTCCTCCTCCTCTTAATTGACGTTGCTTAGACTTTGGTTGCGTGGCTGAAGCGCTCTTGCTGGAATCGGCAAAAATATCAGACTTAGCGCAAACAGTACGTGGCGGGCGCCACGGAAAAGGCCGTAAGAAAAATAAGGCGACAAAGAAGGGTACCCAGTGAAAGCGGCCGCCAGGTAAAAGAAGACAACAACATTGACTGAGCATGCTCCCCCACCTGCATACTCCGCCATAAAACGTCCGAGCCCCCGTCGGATAAGTGGCATCCGCTGTTTCGGTAAAGTGAGCAATGGGAAGGCAAGGTATGTATATATATATATATACATACATACGTGTATGTATGCGGTGGGTAAACGTCCAAGCACCTCCCAGTAACAGCTGGATGGTGGGTGTGAAGATGCAACTTCGAAAGAGGGGCGCGCTGCTTTCCGTTGTCGCCTCAAGCTCAAGGGCCCTGGCGAGCCAAAGCGGTTGCGGGTACAGGCGCATATGAACGAGAGGCAAACAGCAAGCATGCAAACACTCTGGTTTTCACACTCGTTCTAAAATTCTGTTGCCTCGAGGCGATCAGGAAGCAACTACCTGCAATCCTCCGAAATGAAACACCAGGGCGTCCCGCGGCAATCGACAGGACTGGAGCAAAAGAAATGAGGCCTTAGACAGGCTGCAGCAATATGGAGCGCACATGCAAAGCACTAGCACAGCGCGGCAAGCCGGTAGGCTTTTCGATATGAAAAGAAATATGAAAGCAACTACGCGGGCTCACGTCATCTGTTCAAATCCTCAATGAAAAAGTGATCATAGAAATTGATTCCATTCTGTTGTCCAGGCACTCACAATCTCGGTCGAGTTGTCGTCGTTCTTGGGCGGTGTGTCTTGGTGATACATGATCCGTCCATCCATTGCCCTTCGCATTTGAGATCCATCCATCCTTTTGGTTAGCGCATCTGCGAGCATATACTTAGGTGGGCACCACGCTAAAGGAAGCTTTGACTTTGGTAGCGGCAGCCACTTCCTCCACGACTTCATCTTCCAGCAGTTCTCGAAGTCCACTCAAATCCAAAACCAACCGTCGCTCGGCCGGAAGCTTGACAGCACCTCCCCGATGAACTGTGTCATAAAGAGAAGCACAATCTGTCACACATTGAATGGCACATAAGCTGGGATCTATCTGCTCGATGCTCATGTTGGGAAATAGAATGTTGAGAATCGATGCCCGCATAACTATCGCGGCCCCCATAGCGCCCACCGCACTCATGGTCTCCGCAGCAAAAGTACTCCTGCACACCCGTCTGAGTTGTAGCTGACCTCCAGTCGACTAACGCAGCCTTGCCCTCGCCGTTCTGAATGATCGCCTTCTCCGCCACGAACACCAAGAAGCCCGCCTGGCTCTTGGCCTTGAGCCGCTTCGGAGCTTCCGAAGCATACGCCGTACGAGCTCTCCGCATGCACCACCAGGCTGATCCGGTGACCTTGTCGTCTGGCTCGTCCACGTTGGCCCACGCAGCGTCGTGAAATACTAGAATGCAGAGCTCACCATTCAACTTCGGAATCGTGATGGCGGTGTCCTTGTAGCGCTTGGCCTCTGACGCGATGCGATTCGTCTCGATCAGGTCGGCAACGGCCGGAGAGTTCTGCACACGTTGAGCCATTGACACTCCTGCTGCGAGATCGGGTAGAGTCTGAGTAGCTAGCCATCCCAAACTTCCAATCAAACTGCGGTTCTCTGCGGTCTCGATGTCGGTGGCTGGGCATCCAAGGTCTCGTTTACGATCCTTGCTCGGCTCAAGCGGTTCCCACTTCTCGGCGAACACAGACTGAGACATCGAGATAGCTCCATCTGATCTTCTGGCAACGTCTTTTGCACAAAAAGTGAACTCGAGCTCTTGCCATCCACCACACGGAAACAAACCTTTGATGATCTTGTACGTAGTAGCAGTGCTGGCGGCAATCAACAGGTCATCAACGTGCACACACAATGGCTTGCAGCGTCCCATCTTAATCATGTCCCACAAATAAAGTCGGATCCACCAAGCTTTGAACCAAATTGAATTCTTTCTTGTCCATGCTTGAGAGCTTAACCTTCAGCAATGCGTTCTTAAGAGTAGCCCACCACTGTCTCGGAGCTGTGGCCAAACCGAAATGCCCTTGACTATCCGCAAGACTTGTCCTGGCTGAAGTCCGGGTAGGCCTTGAGGCGGCTGCTCCATGAAGAGTGGCTTGTCCCTTGGCTGCTCTTCGCCCTGCATGAACGCAGACATAATGTCAGCACAGACTGGCTCCCAATCGTAGCGAGCGGCCATGATGAAGAAAAGCAGTGAACTGGTTCTCGTAACCGTAGGCGCATCTGTACGTAGAGCTCCGGTCTGAAGGTCTGGGTCGCGATGTCCTCCAGCGCAAAGCCGAGCCTTGGCCTTGACCGGTACGGGGTTGGCCTCCGTGCGGACGGTCACATTCTTGTCCCGAAATACGGACCTGGAGGGCAAGAAGCGGTTGCTGTCGTTCTCCCATCGGGCTCGTTGCGATTCTTCAAGAGACAGCGCTTCGACGGAGCCAAACTTCTTCCATTCCTCCCAGTGCTCCGCGATGGCCTTCTGGTACAGCGGCTTGTGCTCTTCGGGTATGTCCTTCCAAGCGATCTCCTTGTCCTGCAGCTTTTTTCTTAGACGTTCGCTCTGAGCTCTTGCACCTCGAAGGATTACGGCGAAGGTGGAACTGGTGACGGTGTCCTCGTCGCTGTCGTCCGCGATGCTGACGATGTAGGGCTGACCTGCTTGTCGAGCTGCTTCTGAACGTTGTCTGTTGACTCGAATGCACTGCGGAACGTCATCTAGCGGATTGTAAACTGCTCGGCGCCGTTGAAACTCCCCCTGGTTCCACCCCCCGTAGTTCGGAGGCGCCTGCTCTGGAAGTTCAGCGTCTGTTGGCGTTGGAGCGGCAGAGGATGGCGGAACCGGCGGGGGTTCCGGCGGGAGCTCCTCTGCGGGTGGAACCTCGATATCTCCTTGAACGTCTTCAGCTGGTTCTGCAGGCGGTTCTGCATCTTCAAGTTCCATTTCGCCTCCTTCCTCTTGCTCAGGTGGTGGTTGTTCTCCTCGTAGGTCTTCGTATTCCATATCCGCGGTGGTGTCGGTGTCTTGATGTAGTCTTCGAAGTTGGTCGAGTGCTTCGCCGTGTTGATCGTCAATGCCTGGCCACCAAGCTTCCTCCGTGGTAACTGGTCTAATGTGCTCTGGAGCCACCAACTCAGTGAAACCACCGTGCGAGATCCAATAGTTCTGGCCCTGCTTCCCGACAATCACTGCGGGCCCCAACCAAGTGCCCTTCTTGATCGAGCCTTTCTTGAGCTGGCGGTAATAGAAGCACAAATCGCCTTGCTCGAGTGGATGTGGTCGTACTCGGGTGCGTCCAAGTAGAGCCTTGCGCAGCGTGTTGTCGTTCTGCATCTCCATGAACGCCTTGCGAGCAGCTGTCCTCATCTTGAGCTGACGTTCCAGAGGCTGAAAATCAGCTCCTTCGTGTGCTGCGTCGTGGTGAGCTCCATCTACGAGGTCGGCTGGTAGTCAAGCACTCTTTCCGAAGACCCACTGCTCTGGACTGAAACCGCATTGTCGACGCAGAGCGTTCTTGGCTCCAGTGACGACGGAAGCGATGACGCGCATGTCGGACTCCCCTGAGGCAGCTGCGTGTGCGATGGTCCTTTCGGCCAACTCCTCCCACCAGCCTCCTTGACGTTCTGTGCGTCCGCGCTGCCAAGCTGCTTGCCCAGCCACGGGAACGACCACGCAATGGAACTTATCAAGCATGTCCTGAAATACTGAACCAAATCCACGTTCTAAGTCCACAACTGCACTGGCTGGTGGCCCTGCCCAACTAGTCCAAATCTGAGTGAACACCTTGACTAACACCTCCGAGTGATGGCTCTCAATCATTCCCACGACATGAAACGTAGCACCCAAGTCCACAACTGATAAGAAATCCCAGGGCTTTCCATCAACATCTTTGATTGTGAAACAGTCCAACCCAATCTGCTCATTGCAATCGGCTGCGTGCGAAAGTCTGGCTGGCCTTGCAATCCTTTTGCGTACATTGCTCATACACGTAGCACACCGTAAAGACTTCGCCGCCTTCACAACCTCCGATCGACATCCTGAAAATCTGAGAGACCTGGCGAGATCTTCGTTACTTGGATGACCCAAGTTCTGATGAAGTTGTCGTAGTGCTGCCAGATCCTTGCTTGAGCATTCTGAGCTGCCGGGCCCGAACTGAATGGCCTTAGCTCCGATGTCGTCAGCGACTGGCTCGGGCTTGTACCACAGACGAATCTTCAGCTTGGCCGTGCGGTCCAACTTGGGCTTGATGAGATCGGCGGTGATGTCGGCCTTCTCGAAAACCTGCAGCACCATGTCGGCCTCCAGATCTGTAACTCGACGCCTGCCGACTCGACTCCAATCAGGTCCATCTGGAAGCTTAGCCGGTATCTCCGTGAAGTCGCCCACGTTCTCGTAGTAGAACCACTCGTCGGACTCGCCGCCCACGAGGTCCATGAGGTCGCCCGTCGCGTAGACCCCGTGCTCCATGATGTAGGTCATGTTGCTGCGCTGGTAGGCTTGCAAGACAGCTTTCGCGAACTCCTGAGTGTAGCGACCGGCCTTTCGCGTGTAGTGAGCTCCTTCCAGTAGATGATGGGGACGACTTCCATCGCATTGCCGTCCCAACTTCTTGACGTACGAGTCGTTAGCGACGAGAAGCTTGGTGGGCTTCTTAATCATCTCATTCGACTTCGGGTGTCTCAAGTTGAATTGGCACATGTCGATCTTCACCTCCTTCGCCCTTGAGTGCTCCTTCAAGCGCTTGATCTGCGGCTGGTTGAAAACCTCAGACGTCCAGGGGTTCTCGAAAAGGATGCCCCACTTGCTGTTGAGCTGCATCATGCCTATCTCCTCCACGAAGTCCAGAAGAGGCCGGTCCCTTCTTCGCTTGCGTCGTAGTTCTTGTTGTCTAGCTTCACCTCTGTAGTTGACTCTGGTAAGTTGTGTCCACAACGTGCAGGGGTACTCCAGCGTCAGCAGCTTGGGCTTGCACGAGTAGAAGAGCTGTAGAACTTCTCGCCGACGTTGCTCATTTCTCAGGTCGTAGTTATACTTCTGATCGATCGGCGCGCATACCTTGAGGCCCTTCCGGCTGAACTCTTCGGAGATGCTAGCCTCGCCCGCGAAGATCTGCATCAAGTCGTAGCTCGCATCGGTCTCGACGTTGAACACCTCGCAGAGGTCCTGCACAATGGCCTTTCCTTCTAAGAAAAACGGCTTGACCAGGAACGCGCTCAGGAACATAGTCTGCCAGGTGAGGAAGCTGATCGCCTTGTTGACCATGTCCTTGTACCGCTTGATCTGGCCTGGCTTCATCTTGCGCCTCGCCCTCGCTGTCTGCGACTTTTGCCCTTCGGAGCAATCATCCCCCAACTCTGGTTCTCCTCCACGCCGACATTTTCGACTGCAATTCCCTCCAGGTCGCTGATCGACGAGCTCCTTCTCCCGGTTGGCGGCTCCTCGCTCTCGGAGGCGTCTGAGGCAGGTGGCCCCACTGACCTGGCGAGCTGTCCCCTTCCGGAGCTCCAACAGGCTAAGGAAGCACTCCCGGTCGTCGAAGCACCCCTCGAGGTCGTAAGCAGTGGCGCCTCTGCCTTGATCTCCTCCTTCTTGACTGCAGTCGGCGTCTGTCCCAGTAGTAGGCACACGATCTTGTCCTTGAGCATGTCGTCGGTCACCTTCACGTCGCGCTTCCTGGCCAGCTGGATGAGCTCTGCCCTCGTCTTCTTGGCAAGTCCGCGTAGTTCCGGGTCTCCAGCTCGAGCTCCTTTGCGACTCTGACCGTTCTCGATCCGCTGCTCGTTCAGGATCACGCGCATCTCCCGGCAGGCCAAGCCTTTGAACTCTAGCCCGTTGGCTTCCATCTCCTCCTGTAGCTCCACCTTGACCATGGTACTCAACGGCAGTAGACGTCGAGGTGCCGGCGGCTCGAGTCGACCTTCCAGGATCTCCTCCTTGCCGTGACGACGTCCGTTGTGAAAGATGAGGGCCACGGCCGGGTGTCTCGTCATCGCAATTGCCATGAACACTAGCTTGAGGATCTGCTTCCAGCGCATCAGCGCCGCCGTGTTGTACTTCTTGTTGGTATTCACATCGAGAATGTCCCAAGCGTGAATCCATCCCATCACACTGAGAGGCATCTGCCCATAAACGAAATCGTTGGTTGCACGAATCACCTGAAACGGCTTGAACCACACTTGCACTTGGCTGAGACCGAAACGCATCATTGTCATCATCTCCGTCATTCATATTGTCATTCATATTGAACCGCACCGTTCGTGACTGGTCTGGTGTCGGTAACCGCTTAGGACCATTAGATTTCTCATCAAGGATCTTTATCGGGCACTTTCCTGTCTGGGGCTCTTTGGAGGCTTCTCGAAGTTTTCAGTGGTGCCATTCTACTGGCGAAGCTTTTGACGACAAAACGCAATTCAAAAAATTAAACGTTTAATCGCAAAATGCTCGGTATAGCGTTGGACCAATCGCGGCTGACTGAACGCGAAAACGCGAGCGCCCGCGCGATGCTCCTCGCTGCAGACTGAAGCCCCGATGGGCACCACGATCACAGCGTTTGGCGCGAAAGGGCGCGGACCGAATTGCCTGCCAATCGCGACGTTGCGATGAGGAACCGCTGCGCCAAAGACAGCGGCAGCGGTGCTACATCGAACAAACACCTTGGAGCAAGTATCATTGCGACAGCGACGTCAAAGGCGCCATTACGTTCAATGACACATTGGAGGTCGCGCAACCACGCGCGAACCCCACGCGGCACTACAGCGCGCAACCGCATGATGAACGCAAACTGCACAAGCCAACGCGATGCGCGTGCCTGCGCGCGCTAACCCACAACCAGTGGCTCGCACGTGCGCGCGCGCACGTTCGAGGGCGATGGCATCGCCAGAAGTCGCGGCGCGATGGCAACTGGCTGTGCAAATTTGCAGGTCGCCAGGCGCACTTCTGAAAGTTCTTGGGGTCGCAAAACCATAATGAAAACCGCGCCGCGCATCCAAAGCGACGCGATCACGCGAGTAGGGCCGCCCGCGCACGGCAAGGCGCGAACGCAAGCCCAAGCTGGAAAAAAAACAGCGAGGTATGGAATCGGATTGCAACGGGCGCTGGTTTTCAGGGCGCGCTAAAAACGCATCGCGCGTCGAAGCGCGACCGCCAACAGTCAGCTATGAGGCTGGGCACCCTCGCTGGGAACGGTCAGAACTCAAGAGCAGCGGCCAGGAATTGATGGGCGCCTCGAACGGCGGCGACAACAAAAAAACACATCCTCTCGTCGCCGCGCGGCGCAAGAAGCGGCGCAGTCGACCGCGCACGTCCGCGCCGCGCAGATTAGCGCAAGACGCGACGCACAACGAAGGGATTGAAAGCCCGCTCGCGCGCGCACGCGCGCACGCCGCAAAGGCGGGAGCGCGCCTCCGCGGGCCTGCGCGCGTTCCGAAGGGCCGACAGCGCGCGCCAGCGCAGCCTGCGCACTGGGCGTCGACCCACCGCGGAGACGACGTCGACGCAGAGGGTTCTGTGGAGCCAGAATACTTGAGCCAGAATGGTCGGATCCAAAATTGCAACAGAGGGGGGGGGGCGCCGGGGGCGGCGGGGGGGGGCAGGAGCGGAGGGTTTGGCGGGGCGGGGGCCGGAGGCGCAGCGGGGGGACGCAGAGTAGAGCGCGGCGAGGGGGGGAAGGGGGTCGGAGGGGAAGGAAAGGAAGGCCGCCACCATGCTTTCGCACGCAGAGGCGCGTGAAAACGCTTCGCGCTTCCATTTGGGATTATTTCCAACGTTCTCTAAGGCGTATGACGTACTTGCAGTTCGACAGGATATGCAATCGCACCCCGTTTGGCGCGCGCAATGCGTCTGGTTAGTGTCATCGAGGCCACGGCCGTGCATAAGTGACACAACAGCCGCCCCGTCTCAACAACCATCTGTTTGATCGTTTCAACCCCCGCGCGTTCCAATCCAATGTTGGCCCTACGCTGCCCGACAAGTTCCAAAGCGGGCCCCGAGACGGCCGCGCGTGGCCCCGAGGCGGCGCAGGAAGACATCGCGACGGCCCCTTGGGGATCCCAGAAGGCGCGCCGCGACCAGCTAATCCTTTGATTCCGCACCGACAAGACCCACGAAGGACGCACGAGGCGGCGCAAACGCGCGCAAGGATATCCGAGGGCCCCCACCACAGCACCGAAAGACAAATACTATTGATCTATCCTTGATTATATTC
Organism: Prorocentrum cordatum; assembly: GCA_963575745.1. Classification (NCBI taxonomy): domain Eukaryota; class Dinophyceae; order Prorocentrales; family Prorocentraceae; genus Prorocentrum; species Prorocentrum cordatum. The sequence goes on from CAUYUJ010015623.1 coordinate 219,343, forward strand.
AAGATGTGGAGGTCCGCACCTTTCGGGCTCCCTGGCGCCCCAGGGCGGCCTTCGAGGTCCCCAAAGACCACTCCGAGACGGCCAACGACCCCTCAGAAGACCGCCCGATTGTCGGAGAGGGCCCCAAGACGGCCCATAAATCATCATAGATTATCAAACGACGCCCACAGGCGGTCTCGAAAGGAGTCCGCGAATAGGAAAAGCACTCAACCCGCGGCCGCCCAGGCGGCCCAAGAGCTCCGCAAGGGCGGCCCCCGCGCTGGTCCACAGAAGCCGACGCCATGCATGTTTCATCGTTTGTGTCCACGTTTGAAAAATCTGTCGCGTTTGTTTTCCGCATTTTCGGATGGGCCGCGAGATTGCTCCGAGCGCCCCAAAAAACTTCCAACGAGGTCCTCAACGGGGCCCATATGACGGCCCCGAACGGCCTCAAAATGACGGAAAACGAACGCAGGGCCACGCGAGGACGCGCCACGATGCCCCCCTTTATCAAGCACAACACCTGGGACAATGCGGGGCCAGTGTGCAAATTAGCATGTGCACCAATGCACCCAATGACATTTCATCAAACCTCAACTGTCCGAAACCATGCGTCTACCACATGTCAGCAACAAAAAAAACTGATGTGAAAACGCAACTGTCCAAAACGAGTTTCCTGGACAATTGAATCGCGGTTCTGATGTCTCGAATGTCATGCCGCAGGTTGCCTTCATCATCCGCCACAACACTGCGGAACCTCAACTGTTCCTAACAATTGTTTCCCTGGGCTCCTTACCACCAGGCTAACCCAACAACGCGGATAAGAAACGCCCAGCCACCAAACCAAAAAAAAAAAAAACTATGTAGCCTGGCGAAAAACCCAACCATATACAACTGGGGGCTCCATGTGGGGCCGCGGACCGTGTGAGGGGTGCGTCCATGTGACGTGGCGCCGCCATGTGGACGATGCTACTGGGGCCTTCGGTGGACCCCCCTGTGGGTCCACGAACCGCGCGCTGGGTTTGTAGCCGCACGATTTGTGAAGACCGCATGCGGGGCGGCGCACGATTTGTGAAGACCGTCTGCGGTGTTCTTGGCCAGAGGATTTGTTAACACCGTCTGCGGGGTTTTTGGCGGCACGATTTGTTAACACCCTGGGCGCGAAACGATGTGCGAACACCTGGGCGCCGCACGATGTGGTAACAACCTGGGCGCCGCGCAGTCCCACCAGCCCTCTGGGCGTAGGTGGTTTGGGGAGTTTCCTCTTCCAACCCCCTTTCTTCCCCTTGGGGGAGGGGTTTACCCCTCCCCCTACCCCCTCCACTGGACCTGGACGGGAGGTTTCGCTGGTAGTTGGAGCGTCCAAGATGGCCCAAGATGGCTCCAAGAGCGCCTCGGGGAGCCCAATATGAGCTCCAAGATTGCTCAAGAAGCTAGCCTCAGATGCCTCAAGACGGCTCCGAAGATGCTCCAGTAGGCCCGAAAACCGCCCCAGGACGGCTCCGAGAGGCCAGCTAGGTCCCCCAGGAGGCCTCCAAGAGGCCCAAATCCTTCAAAAACCGAAGGAACATCAATGCGTGTTGCTTTCTCACCCTTTCGCTTCCGATGGCCTTCCGAGGCCTCAAGATGGCTCCAAGAGGGCCCAAGATAGCCCCAAGAGGGGCCCAAGATGGCCTCAAGACGGCCCCAAGAGCGCCCAAGAGCGCTCCAAGAGCGCCTCGAGATGAGCCCAAGAGGCGATTTTAGAGGATCTAGAGGGGCAGGCCTAATTAACCCCACTCTCTTCTTTGATCGATCGCCTCCAAGATGGCCCTAAGAAGCGCCAAGGAGGCCCCAAAAGGCGCCAAGATGGCCCCAAGATGGCCCCAAGATGGCCCCAACATGGCCCCAAGAGGTCCCCGAGAGGCTCCCCGGGGCACCCAAGACGCCCCAAGAGGCCTCCGGGACCGCCGAGACGCTCCCAAGACGCCCTAAGAGGCCTTCAGGACGCCCCCAAGAGACCCCCGAAGAGACTCCGAGAGGCATCCAAGAGGCCTCTGGCCATTCTGCTCGCCCTTCTCCTCGTCCTCCTTTTCATTCTCGTCCTGCTCCTGCTCCTCCTCCTCCTCCTCCTCATCCGCCTATTGCTCTTCCTCCCTCTACCCTCCTCCCGCTCCCCCTTTTCCTCCTTGAGTTCCTCCTCCTCATCGTCCTCCGATTCATCCTCCATCCTCGCCGTCTTGGGTAAGACGGGTTCCCCAGCCTTTTGTTATTCTGTATGCCCCCCACTTCCCTGATCACCCCCATTCGCCTGGGCATCGTTACTGCATGGGCTGTTGGGGATACGCGAAGCGTCAAGAATTTGTTGGTCTGGAACAGACTGGGCGCTACACGATTTGTTAACACCGTCAGCGGAGCTGTTGGCCGCACGATTTGTTAACATTGTTTCCGGCGGAGGCGGGGTGGCAATGCCACCTCCGCGCGTCGCAACGCCACTTCCGCGTGTGAAGTGCACGCCCAACTGGAGCGGCGCCGCCATGTGGACCTTGCCACTGGAGTCTTCGGTGGAACTCCCTGCGGGGCCACGAACCGTGATGATGCGTGCGCTTAAACAAGGCGGCGCCGCCATGTGGGCCCTGCCGCTGGGCCCCCCCTCGAACTCCATGTGATGCCACGGACCGTGTCAAGTCTGCGCCCACATGGCGCGGCGCCGCCATGTGGACCGTGCCGCCGAAATCTGCGGTGGAGCTCCCTATGGGAACGACGCCCCCCCAGAAGGGCTGGACCAAGCAAGAAGAAGGCGGGGGTGCCCGCCACCGTGTCCCCTCGCCCTCTTCCTCCTCCTCATATTATTCCTCCTCCTCCTCCTGCAAATTTCCCCCCCCCTCCTCTCCCTCCCCCACCGCGCCGCCATGTCCCCCCACCCCCCCCTCGCCGCATAATGCTACTGCGAACCCGCTAGGACCGCGAATCGCCCGGCGAACGCGGCACGACCTCGTGGACGCACCAGACCGCCCCGACAAACAGCCCAACCAAACTGACCGACAAAATGCCCACCCGGACCGTCGAACAAAATTTCCGGGGGGTGCATCCTAACTGTGAATTTACACTGAATCCGCTCGGCAGCGACAGCCAGGAACGAATTTGTCGCGACACTTTCCTGGGTCGGTCCGATTTTTTTGTCGCGCCGCCTCTTTTTTTTTGTCGGCCCATTTTGTCGGGCCGATTTTTTTTTGTCGCGTGTGTTTTTTGTCGGGGAGGTTTGGTTTTTTGTCGGCCGATTCTGTCGGGGCAATCGTTTTCTTTTGTCGGCTGGGCGCCGCCCGCAATGCATAGATGCAGGGAGGCAGACGGGTCATGTGGCAGCAAGGGCGCACGCGCAAAACGCAGAAGGATAACAAGAAGGAACGCGAACCAGGGCAAGGCAAGAACAACACGGAGGGGGCGAGGGGGGCGGCAAGAGCAGATGATGACGAACGGGAAAAGACATTTGCTCGTGGAGTACGTGTCCCGACGGACCACTCACAGGGGGCGCCGAAGTGATCGCGGCACCTTTGGCCTCCAATCTGTAACCTCGATGCCAGCAGCACAGGCGTACGCAGGATGCTCTGTGGGCACAGTGCTCATGAAGTCCGCCCCGCGCGCGACGCAGGAAACAGGCGACGCAACTCAACTCCCTTGCGCCTGAAATCGGGCGGCCGCGCACGTCAAGAAACTCAAGGAGCCCCCGCGGTCGCCCCAAGGGGCCCCGCAAAGGCCTGTCAGGACCAGGACAAAAATAGGCCTGGCGAAATAACCAACCACATGCTGCTGCGGGTACCATATGGGGCCACGATTGCGCGGGGAGCGCGCCAAGATGAGGCGGCGCCGCCATGTCGACCACGCCAATGGGGCTTCCAGTGGTACTCCACGCGGGGCCACGAACCGAGTGAAGGGTGCGCCCCAATGGGGCGCAGCCGCCATGTAGACCCTGCCACTGGGGCCTTCGAGTGAGCCCCATGCGGGGCCACGAGCCGTGCGAGGGGTGCGCCCGCATGGGCGGTACCGCCATGGGGCCATGCCACTGGGGCCTTCGGTGGACCTCCATTTGAGACAACGAAACGTGTGAGGGGTACGCCCAAATGAGGCGGCGCAGCCACGTGGACCTTGATCCAGCATGGATCCTGGCACGTCGGCGGGCCTGGCGAAAGCATAAATGTATCCAAGAATTTAGGGTCTTGTCCGAGCCCATCGATATCCTCCTGCGTGAATGCATAATCTTCATCGCCACCCAGACTTATTCATGGTGAGACTCACGCACGCCCCGTTCGTGGCCGTTTTGCGGGGGTGCCTCAAGCGGTTTGCCTGTCTTCTGTCCCAACATCCTTGGCTACCAGAGCAGACTGTGAGGATGTCTCAGGCGGGACGCTGGTTTCAGCCCCCCCTGACGGAAACCACCACGTGTTATTTCACTGTCCCATTCGCGGCCGTTTTGTGGAGATGTCTCAAGCGGTTTGCCTGTTTCCTGCCCCAACATCCTTCGCTGTCGGAGCAGATTTGGAGGATGTCTCAAGCGAGGCGCTCATTCTCACCCCCCATAGGGGGAACCGCCAGGGCTTATCCCACGGTCCCGTTCGGGGCCGTGTTGTTGGGATGTCTCAAGCGGTGTCCCTGTTATCTGTTCCAACAGCCTTCGCTTTCGGAACAGATTTGGAGGATGTCTCGAGCGTGGAATGGGAAGTGCGCGCGAATGAGGGGGGGAAGGGGCAATGCGGCGAGGAGGAGGAGGATGAGGCGGAAGGCGTGGATGACACGGGGAAAGGGAGGGGAGGGATAACGAGGGCGGTTGAGGGGGGCGAGGGAGTGGGAGAACACCAGGACGACGAAGGCGAAGGAGGATGAGAAGGAGGAGGAGGATAACAGGAGAAAAGGGGGGTAACGTGAGGAGGCAGGGGATTAATATGATGGCGAAGTGGGGTGACGGGGGGTAGAAGATAACAAAGAGGAGGGGTCATGCCGCATTCAATTTCCTCTGGCCCTTTCCGGCCGTTTTGCTGCGATTTGGGCGGTTCTTCGGGTGGTGCCGAGCGCTCTAATACCCAGAAGGGCGAGAGCGTGACGTTCCTTTTCATTTTCTTGTGTCTGATCAGTTTGATGGCGCCCGAAAAGCATCCTCGCTGACAGCGCGCGGTATTTTTTGGGAGCTCTTGGATTGTCCTCGGGTTGGTGTGAATCATTTTGGGCCGCATGGGCCGTCGCATCGTGATTGTCTCTATGAAAAATGATCACCTTCAGCGGTGTCGGCCGTCGTTGGGGGCAGTGTGCGCCGCCATGGCAGTTCGCATCAATGCAGAGGACGTTTGAATGACATAGGGCCGATGGGGGGGGGGGGACGGCATATTTGGGAGCAGTTGCGACGATTGGTATGGCCGGGCCGCCCTCATTCTAAATATGCGACGTGCTCGTTTTTTTTGTTTCTTCCAGGGCGTGCTGTCAGCAGGGGGAACGCCGCGCGCCTGGATGCCCCGATGGGAGCTCACGGATTGGATTTTACAGTGCGACGGTGGCCCCAGTCCGTTATCACCGCGTGATGTTCGCCCCGCGCGGATGGCGTTGCATGTCAGACGGGTAATCCCCATCGAGGGTTTGGTGCAGTTTGCATGTTCGCCATATCCTAAGATGGTTTTTTGTTATTACGTGGACGCCTCCTACTCCTTCTCACTCTTCTCCTGCCCTCTCCTCCTCATGCCCCGACTTACTCATATACAGACTGACTCACACTCAGACTAACTCAGACACATATTCACACACAAATACCTACTCATACTCATACCTACTCATACTCAGACCTGCTCCGACTCAGACTTACTCATGCTGAGACTCACGCGCGCCCCGTTCGCGGTCGTTTCGTGGGGATGCCTCAAGCGGTTTGCTTGTTTTCCGTCCCAGCATATTTCGCTATCGGAGCTGATTTAGAGGATGTCTCGAGCGAGGCGCTAATTTTCACCCCCCTTAGGGGAGCAGCCAATGGTTATCTCACGGTCCCCTTCGCGGCCGTTCTGTGGGGATGTCTCCAGCGGCTTGCCTGTTTTCTGTTTCAACATCCTTCGCTTTCGGAGCAGATTTGGAGGATGTCTAGAGCGAGGCGCTCATTTTCACGTCCCTAAGGAGCCGCCGAGGGGTTATCTCACGGTCCCGTTCGCGGCCGTTTTGTGGGGATGTCTCAAGCGGGTTTGCCTGTTAGTTGTGCCAACATCATTCGCTTCCGGAGCAGATTTGGAGGATGTCTCGAGCGAGGCGCTCATTGTCACCCCCCTAAGGGGATTCAAATATTCACTGCGTGGGGCTCCCCATATGCGCATTTATTCCCATGGACCTGTCCGCCGTGAGAATCTAGGCGCAAAAACTTTCGAGTATAAACGGGTTTCAGTTGTGACGGTCTGGTCATGAATCTAACTGAGAATCAATTGGAGTGTGAATGAGCCTCAGTAGTACGAGCGCGTCTCTGCGCATGTCCCTGGGTCCTCCTGGGGCCTCCTGGGGCCTCCTGGGGACCTACTGGGGCTTCTTGGGGCCTCCAGGAGCCTCTTTGGGCCCCCTGGGGCCTCCTGGGACCTCCTAGGGAGGATTCGTGCCCGAGGAGAGGCCCAATCTATAGCAACAGTCGTACATAAAACATTGCGACTTGGAGCCGCAGAAAAAAAAAGGACAATCTATAGGAACACGCGTACAACACCAAGGAGTCGTGCCCTAGGAGAGGCCCTATAGGAACATAAGTACACAGGATATGGACAATCTATAGAAACATACGTATAACATCAAGGATTCGTGCCCCAGGTGAGGCCCAATATATGAGAGCATACGTAAAACACATGGGATTGGAACCACCCCTGTTGCCTTCTGAGGCCTCCTGCTCCTGGGGCCTCTCGGGGCCTCCTGTTGCCCTCCGGAGACCTCCTGGCGCTTCCTCTGGCCTCCTGGGGCCTCCTGTGGCTTCCTGAAGCCTCCAGGAGCTTCCTGGGGCCTCCTAGAGCCTCTTGGGGCATCCTGTGGCCTCTTGGGTCTTTCTGTGGCATCCTGATTCATCCTGGGACCTCATGTGGTCTCCACGGGCCTCCTGGAACCTGTTGGAGCCTCCTGTGGCATCCCCAGGAAAACCAGCGCCCACGAGTCTGGCCACCGATCGAGACATCCTCAAAATCTGGCCCACCTGGGGGGGTGAAGTGGAGCGCCTCGCTCGAGACATCCTCCAAATCTACTCCGAGAGCGAAGGATGCTGGGACAGAAAACAAGCACACCGCTTGAGACATCCCCACAAAACGGCTGCGAACGGGACCGTGAGAGAACCATTGGCGGCTCCCCTTAGGGTGGTGAATATGAGCGCCCCCCGCCAATCCTCCTGCCAAGGGAACCTGGCTGTGGTTTTCGGCGACGCACCAGCGCCCTTGGCTAACAGCGTTGCAACGCACGCGCTGCATTACGCGGAAGTAGTAAGATGATATGTTTCTGACCTGATGCGTGGGCGCGCACGGCGCGGGCCTACATGGCGCGTCGAAGGCGCCTGACACACGCCCGCGATACTATTCACGACCGAAATCGGAAAATTAGCTCCGGCGGCGCACATGCGGTGGGACACGCGTGCGTTCGGCATCACCCGCGCGAGGTGGCTAACAATTTCGCGGCGTTGCGCTAAAAATGCCATTGTGCCCAACATCGCTTCGAAGCGCGCTGCGGTGCGCCGCGCAAGCGCGCGTGGACTGCGGCCTGCGCGCGGCCCGCGCACTAGTACGAGCGATTGAATCTGAAAGGGCCAGGCGCGGCACGTGCGCCATGAAAACGCGGCACACGGCAGAAGCAGTTACGAGAAGGAAACTCGCGCGATTCGCGTGCCTCCGTCGACCGAAATCGCTAAATCAGGGCAAGCGATCGGCGACGACCGCGCTTGACGCCACCAATAAAATACATGAAAAAATGCAAAAACAAATTTGTCGAGGCCCTCGTTTTGTTTCCTGGTGGGCGCAACACCTGAAAGTTTGTCTCGTACCGATTTAGATCTTTCTCGGAGTTGTCGAAGTTTTTCTCGCGCTAATTCGGGTCGCTTTCCTTGAAGTTTATCGTGTTGGGATTCGGGTCGTTCTCGATGCTGAAGTTTATCGTGTAGTAGTTCGGGTCGCTCTCGATGCTGAAGTCGAAATGCCTCGCGGATCTCTGGAGGCCCACGTAGACGTTCCTGAGCTGGGGGTGCCTTGGAGACCTCTAGGGCCTGTCGTTGAGGAGGATGGGCCTCGCTTCTTTTGATTTCTTTCCACCAGCGCTGCGATGGCGGAAGCAGCCGGATCTCTGTCTGGCTTGGGCTCGCGTCTGGAGCCACTGTGAAAAGATGGGCCCGGTCGAACTCCAGCACGTTGAAGCTCGGATGGCCGCTCTTGGTCTGCCCGAGCTCGAGGTCGGAGACTCCCAGCTTCCTGAACGCCATGGTGCTCTCTCCAGCCTCCACCTCGTGATCATGCACAGCGCCCAGTTGACCAAGAGCCTTCTGAGATAAAAGCGCGGGTACCAAGCAAGGCACTATCGAGATCCTCAACGTGAAGTGTCTTCCGCGTACCGCAAAAGGGATCAGTGCGCCTATGGTGCTCATGATTGGCTTCCCAGCTCCGAATCTGAAGGCTTCGCGTTCGTTGAACTCGATCGGCTTCAATCCCAGCTTGGCCAGCTTCTTCTTGATGTCGTCGTACAAGACCTGGCCGCCCACGGACTTCGCGCAGCACGAGTCGGGCAGCAGCTTGCCCCCGCACTGTTGCAGGAGCTCCTCCTTCGTAGCCATTATCACGTTGACCGCGTCCGTCATCATCACGCTGTTGATGAAGAAGCTCTGCGTCGCGATCTGCTGCTCCTTGTCGCGCCAGCTGGTGTAGAGCTGCTCCGCGGCCTGATCGTCCTCTAAGCTGTGGTTGTCGTCGGTGGTCGTCATGTGAGCTTTCTTCGGCGGTCCAGGGCACTCCGGGTCTCCCTTTCAGTGCCCGATCTTCTGGCAGACCGCGCAGTGGGTCCTGGCCTTCAGCTTCTTGATGCGTTCTGAACCGCCCTTGCCTCCAGCACTTGATGAACTGGGACCGCGTCCACCGCCTTTGTGTCCTGGCAGCCGATCTCGATGATAAAAACCTCGCGCCTGCTTGGCGTCCTTCTGGCGATCCTTCGCCCTGGCTAGCATCTTCTCCAGCTTGAAAACTTCGGCCCCCGCTTCGTCCTCTTCCTCGAGTAGCTCCTCCGGCAGGTCATCGTCCTCCACTTGAGTCTCGAATGCCTCGAAGTTGCCGTCCTCCTCGTCGTTCTCGGTGAGGTGAGCTCCCCAGCGTCGCTGTCTGGCTCCTCCCTTGGCTGTAGCGGGCTGTGCTGGAACGGGCCTCCGGGGGTTGAACTTGCCCAGCGCTCTAGCGTCCTTTACATTCAGCAACGTCTGCTTCTGCAGCGGCTTGAGCTCGTACTTGTTCTGATTGGCGTTGAGCACTCCAGCTTCTCTACCTGGCGGCAGGCCCAGCCACCACATGAACAGCCACGCGAGCGCCTGATCGGGGAACTCGATCTGCAACGTCTTCAGTCGCGAGACCTGCGAGTCGAAGCGGTTGATGTAGTTACGTATCTCCTCGCCGCTTTCGCGGCGCATCTTGGTGAAGAATGTCTTGAGCTCGCTTCCCAACTCCATCACCTTCTCATCGTCGAACTTGTCGGCTAGGAAGTCGAGCAGCATCTGAACTCCACCGGCGTTCTGCAAAGTCATCGGATCCAGGTCCTCCGCGTGCACCCAGGCGTCGCCCTGCAACTCGGCGTAGAGCTCCGCCGCCTGCTTCTCGACGGGCAGGCGAGTGCGAATGCGAAACACCGCGACCCTGCGCTTGTAGTCCTTCATGGTCATACTCTTGGGGTCGTAGGCTGGAGCTTTGATGTTTGGTCCTCCTCCCAGCTGCGCAGCAGCTGGGTCGCCTTCTTCCCCGAGACCTCCGTATGATTCTTCTGATGGCTGTGATTTAGGCGCCATCTCGCTGACAGTCAATCCGTCGAATAGAAACTCTGCTGACAGTCAATCCGTCGAAGCGAAGCTCTTTGCTGACAGTCAATCCGTCGAAGCTGCTGACAGTCAATCCGTCGAAGCGGGCAATCCGCTGCAATCCGTGGCTCGAACTGCTCCTGCTACCAATGTGAAGATGCAACTTCGAAAGAGGGGCGCGCTGCTTTCCGTTGTCGCCTCAAGCTCAAGAGCCCTGGTGAGCCAAAGCGGTTGCGAGTACAGGCGCATATGAACGAGAGGCAAACAGCAAGCATGCAAACACTCTGGTTTTCACAGTGGGGCTGGCATAAGATGTGGCTGGCCTGGTGGCAGGAGCAGCTGGCTTAAAGCACGCGGGTGTGCGAAAACGTGACGTCGTGTGATGGCCAAATGGGCGCTGGATAGTAGGGGATGAGCGCGTGCGGCCTGCAGCGGCCCAGGGTAAGGCTGTAGCGCTTCCGCTGAAGGCTAAAATGGCCCCTGTGCCAGTAACATCCTCCTCCTCCTTTTCCTCCTCCTCCTCCTCCTCCTAGGTTGGTTCCTTACTGGTATATACTCCCACTCTACTACCGAACCGTCCGACAGACATGGACACACGATCTTCCAGGTTGCCAACTGCGTGGTGGGAGTAAGGCAGGGCGCACATCCCGCGCGAAAGGCCGAGATGCCGCTCTCGCCTCGGCGCCGCGCCCCCTTCTCTAGAGAAACGAACTCCCGCTCTGACGCGGCGCACATTTGTCGAACGCCTTCCCGCCGACGCGCGAGCAGAAAAAAACATGATGTGATCGCACTGGCGCCGCGCAGGTTTCGCCTGAAAGTGGCGGTCCCGCCCCGGCGCGGCGTAGAGCGATGGCTCGCCAAGGGTTGGGGAGCTCGCGCGAGTGGGCGATGTGCTGCCCTCGCCCAAGCTCCGCGCGCAGCTGGGTCGGGAGAAGCGCTCCAGCGCGGGCGCGGCGCCTGGTTCGGTCGCCGCTAGCCATGGCAGCGGCAGCGGCAGCGGGGCTGCGCGACGGCGGGCAGCATGCCAACCTCGACCAAACGCCACGCAGCCTGTGCAGGCTGCAATAGCGTGTCCTCGCGGCGCCTGCTTCGCCAGCGCCGCGCCCATCGGAAGGGTTGCCGCTCCCGCGCCTGCGCGGCCTGCGAAATTCTCCCTCTTCGCCGACTCGTCGGAAGCGGGACCGCGCGCGAGCTCCTGCAGTCTGCGAGGCGGGAGCGCGCTCCAGTACCGATAGCAAGTTGTGCCGCAACCGATTCCCACGCTGCGGCATGGAGGGTGGGAGTAGGCGGGGCCCTCTGGCTCGTTGGACCTGGCCAAATGGACGCCTGCTCCGACTCTTATCCACATGCCGTATGTGCATACTACCGTGCCGCCCCCTGGCTGGCCGACAGCAAGCCCACCTGGGGGCCCCCTATCCGACATGATGAAGGAAAAACAAACACTTGTGTTTTAGAAAAATTAAACATATATATGACATACTTATTTATATGTATATACCCGTACCCATCGATGGAAAGAAAGTAAAAACAACTATATGAACAAGTTCATAAATAAACACAAAAAACGTTCCGTTCCCAGCATGCACGTTACGTCGTCCATGCTGCCAAAAGGGCGGCCGGAACGGGGCGTGGCCTTCCCCTCGCGAAAAGGCCGAAAATCAGATCTCGCATCGGCGCCGCGCTCACCTTTCCGAACAATCGACTTCTCGCTGGGGCTTGGCGCACACGTTGCGCAGGCATCTCAGAGCCGACGCGCGAGCGCACAAAGGCGCCGCTCTCTCGCCTCGACGCCGCGCAGATCTTGCCTGAGCGTGGCGCTCCCGCCCCGACGCGGCGCCGATCGATTGCTCGCCAGTTCGCGGGGGGGCCGCGCGAGTGCGCAGCTCGTCGCCCGCGCCCAGATCTCCGCGAGCACGTCGCTCGGAAGTGGCGCTCCCGCGCGGGCGCGGCGCGTGGCTCGCTCGCCGAGGCGCGCGGAAGCGACCGCGGCAGCGGGGCCGCGCAAGAGGGCGAGCAAGACAGAGGGTTGCCTCCACAGGGGGAAGATGATCTTAGATTTTCGGTGTTGGTGGTAATAGTTCGGCCACCTTGGAAGCCAGAATATTACCACCATCACCGAGATCAGGATCATCTTCCCTAGGTGGGGGCACACCGCCGAAATTGGTGTTGGTGTCAATCTCTAGGCCTGCGGAGATGCCGACCTCGCCAAAGCGCCGCGCAGCCTGTGAGCGAGGGGCAGCGAAAACTTTAGCAGGCGAGAAGCGGTATCAACAAAAACTTGTTCCGTCACGAGGTGCGCTGCCCCAGGGCGGCTGGAAAGTTTATACCTTAACGTGCCACCGTAAGGGTATAACCCTAGGACAGGCGTCCCGACAGCGAAACAGTTTATTTATATACCGTTCTTCGCCCGTAGAAAATGATCGCAGCTGTTATAGCCCAGGCTGTCGTACCCGGATCCGTCGTACACGTAGTTGTCGTACGTGCTTGTAGCTGTTGTGTTCGTTGCTGCCGCGGTAGCCGTAGTGGTTGCCCGCACTGCAGTCCCACACGGGAACTTCGATGATGATGCAGCTGTCCTGGTGGGTGCCCTTCTTGCCGCTGCCGAGCGCCTTCCTCATGTGTTGCTGCAGGCATGCGATGCCCCTGCATCGTGAGATGCCTCCTGTCCGGGCAGCGTATCTGACCCTCCGCCGTGCGGCGGTCAGACGGCCCTGTTCCCCCATCTGTCCGATGCATCTCGCCCGTGGGTCGCCATCCTACTTGTGGCACCTCCGCCGGCGCCGCCCTCTGCCAGGCACGGCGACGCGCGCCTCCTGCGACCTCCAGCGGCCGCCCAGCCAGCAGCCGCCGCTGCGCGTCGGCGGAGGGGAGAGATGGGCCTGCCCTTCCCAGCGAGGCGATTGCGGCTGCGCAGACCTCCTGCCGGCCCCGGGGCGCACCACGAGGCGCGAGGGGGGCCAGCGCAGGAGACTGATCCCGCATATGTTCCTCCTCCTCCTCCTCCTCCCCCTCCCCCTCCCCCTCCGCCCCCTCCTCCTCCTCCTCCTCCTCCTCCCCCTCCGCCTCCTCCTCCTCCTCCTCCTCCTCCTCCTCCTCGTCCTCCTCCTCCTCCTCCTCCTCCATTCCTTTTCCTTATAAATCACTCCTCCCTGTCGCACCCCGAGGCTGGTCGAAAGGGCGGGCCGGGCGTTTCGCCTGAGATTTCCGCACCGCTAAGGATGCTGAAGCTTGACTTTGAAGCAACTGCACAGATGGAGAGCGGATCGTTTTCACAATGTGGTTCTCGCCTTAGCGCAGCACACATTCGTTTTAAAAACTGCAAGAGTTTCACGGATGGAAGGCAGGTCGTTATCAAAATGTGGTTCCCGGCGTAGCGCAGCACACCCCCGTCTTCAAAACTTGCACGAGCTTCACAAATGGAGGGTGGCTCAGTTTTTCTAAATGCGGTTCTCGCCTCAGCGCCGCGCACATTCGTCTTCAAAACTTGCAAGAGCTTCACGGATGGAGGGCGGTTCATTTTCTTAGTGCGGTGCTCGCTTCAGCGCCGAGCACATTCGCGTTCGCAACAACATCTTTGATGGAAGGCGGCTCATGTTCAACATGTGGTTCTCGCTTCAGCGACGCGCACAATTGTCGTAAGACTTTGCAACCGCTTCAACGATTATCATGTCGAACGTCCCAAAAAATCATGCTGCGGCACGATTTCGGAATGACAAGGCGCGCCAGTCGCGTTGATTCGCGGTGTTGCAATCCCAAGAATGGTGTTCTGCCACGATGCAGGATCGCCAAGACGCAACAATAGTGGTGATTCGCGGCGTTCGAATCCCAGGAATTGCGTTCTGGTACAATTCCCGGTTCTCAAACGGTTGTCTTCCAGCTTTAAGGGGCCTACGAAGAGGGAACTTGGAGGAAGGCTGTATTGCAGTATCAGTGATGAATCTTGGGTCTACACTGGTTTTCCTCCGCCTCCTCCTCCTCATCCTCCTCCTCCTCCTCCGCCTCCCCTTCCTCCTCCAACCCCATTCTCTTTCTCGTCCTCTTTTTCCCAGTCCATATTGCTCCACCTCATCACGAGGGCGGGGCATGGAGGCAGCGGGGGTCCCAAATCGCATCGCGTCGCCAAACGCCATGAGAACGCCAGGGCGGGCGCGGCGCGGCGCCTTCGGCGGCGCTGGCAAGCGCCGGCCCAGCGCGGTCCCAGCGGCACTGGAGGATGACCTCGTGTCTTTTCCACTTCCTCCTAATCCTGCTATTCCTCTTGTTCCTCCACTTCATCCTCCCCGTGTTAGTGCCATCCTGGTTCCATAAGTGGATCCTCGTACCACATCACTTGCTCCTGCATAATATCCAGAATCCTTATCAGCAGCGTCACAAACATCATCAAAATACCGATCATCCCCAGCTGCATCATACCGTGATTCCATTTGCAGCATCGGTTTCACAAACATGGCCAGCATCGCCACCACCATCACCATCATCGTTATCACGATCTTCATCACCCACACCCGTCGTACCGTTATCACCAGCATCATCACCAGCATCACCAGCGTCACCGGCATCATCATCAATATCAGAATCATAATCGCCATCATCATCATCAGCATCAACATTATCAGAATCAGCATCACCATCGTCATCATCATAATCATCATCATCGTTACCTCCTGCTGATGCGGTGGCACTCGCAAAAGGAACTCGACAACGCCCGAAATGGGGGCTCAAATCGTCGACGTCGCCACCCTCCTCCAAAACGGACAATCAAAAGGAGGAGGAGGAGGAAGAAGAAGAAGACGAAAAGGAGGAGGAGGAGGAGGAAAGCACGTCGCAAAATAAAGTCTGTTTCGTTGCAGCCGAAATGCTTGGATATAAATATATATATATATATATATATATATATAGGAAACCAATGAGGCCGGCCTGCGGCTTCAGTGGGGAAAAGATGCCCGCGAACCAGCTCGCGGGCGGCCGTGCCGCCTTGGAATCTGGGGCGAAGCCTTGCAAAATGGCAAACATGGAACATGACAAGTATGATCAATATACAAGCCAAAATAGGGGACGAAATATTCGTCCGACGGTGGGACCCCATATGAAAATATGCTTGAGTAGTCGGGGAATAATCCCCCTCGTCGCACCTGCGATTCCGGAGGCTCTCTTCCAGTCCCCGATGCGCTATTATCGTTCTCCCCCTGGCGCGGACCCCCCCGCCCCATGATTTGCTTTCTCTTCCTTGGCCCCCCGCCTATCGCCCCCATCCGCCACCTCCCCCATGCATTTTTGATGGGCGCGCGCATCGAATTCCCTCGGCGCCGTCGCCGCTGCAGTCAGCAGGCGGCGTCGCGTTTTCCGGCGGCCAGATCGCGAAGCCGCTGGGGCAACCTCGCAAACCACACCATTAGAACAAACCCGCGGGCCACTGGCGCGCGAAACCAAGCCGCCAGGCAAACCCGCGGGCTCCAAGCGGAGCGCGGCCGCGCCCAGGCGGGGGGCAGCGCGGAGCCGAGCTCTGCGGCGAGCAGCTCGGCCTCAGCCCTGGAGGTCGCCGCTTCCTCGTCGAACTTCCCGAGGAACGCCTTCCGCAAATGCGTCGGCCGCCCGCGCCCCAGAAACTCGCGCGAATGCGGCCGCGGGATCAGCACGTTCCGCACGCGCGCGCCGCGGGAAAACATGGCGTAGAGATCCAGCCACCACTGCTCGTCCAGCGCGCCCGCGCAGCCAGCGCCCTCGCCCCCGGCACCGTCGACAGCGACGCCCACGCGGAGAGCGTCTGACCCCGCAGCGGCGCGGAAGAAAGGCAGGACGCGCGCGCCAGGGTGGACCCCGCGCGGCGCGCGGGCGCGGCTCCGAGCCCTGCCGCGCGAGCTCCTGCTCGCCAGGCCTGAGAACGAGCAAGCTCCGCGCCCGCGCCTCGGCCTGGCCGCCGTCGCCAGCGCCTTCGGCGCCCTGCGGCAGCAGCTCGGAGACCGCCCGGCAGGTCGGTGACTCGTTGAAGCCGCGCACCTGCAGCCAGATTCCCCGCGGCAAGAGGCGAGGGCGGAGGAGCTGGCCAGGCCCGAACTCCTCGCACCGCTGCTCGCCCCTGGGGCGAAGCTCCAAGGGAACGATGGTGGCCCGCTGCGCCCGAGCCCCAACATTTTCTCCAGTATCTCCTGCGCGGCCTCGAACCGAACCTCCAAACTGACACGTGCCCGTCAGACGCCGTGGACACCCCCCGTCTTGCGCGCGTTCGGGCCGCTCGGGAGGCGAGGGCCCGTGCCGGGATCGCCGCGGCCGCTAGCACTTTCCCAAGTCCTGCAGGACACATGAGTGCCGCGCCCACACACTGCGCGTCGCGACGAGCGCGCGCGCGCGTTAATCCACCCCGCCAAACGTCTCCCAGTGAATGCCCACGGAATAAGCCCAGTTGGAAAGGGCTCTATAGGAGAGTGGGCCCCCCGCCCGAAATTTCCTCACAATTCATTCAAAAACGAGCCTCCTAAACGAGGCTTCCTCCAGACCCGCGCCTGAAGGGCCCTAGAATGATGAGAGATAACAAGATTGGATGACACGCTCGGATTACTAACGTGCTCTGGCGACCCCACGGGAAGGAGCCCCCGCCTGAGACTTCTGCGCAGTTCACTCAGACACGAGACCCCCGCTCGAGACATCCCCCAGGCCCTCTCCTCAGAAGCCCAAAACTGATGACGGTTACAAGGTTTGGATGACCCGCTCGGATTGCTAACGTGATCCGGAGACCCAATTAGGCGAGACCCCCCGCTCGAGACCCCCTCGCACTTCACCCACAGACGAGGTCCCCGCTGAAGACGTCCTCCAGATCCACGCCTCAGGAGCCCAAAGGCAACGTCGGTTACAGGGTGTGGATGACCCGTTCGGATTATTAACACGACCTGGCGACCCCATGATCTGGCGGCCGCATAGGGAGGGGGCTCGCCAGCCCGAAGTGCGACGATGACGATGATGATGGTGTGATGATGATGACGATGGTGATGATGATGGTGGCAGATGATGATGGCGAGGATGAAGGTGATGATGATGACGATGATGCTGACAACGACGTGAGTGGGGATGGTTGAGTGCGCGTGTGCGAGTGAAGTGATGATGATGGATGGTGATGAAGATGATGACGACATGCGCGTGCGGGGAGGAGGCCCAGTGTTCCTGCGCGGGGGTGCCCAAAGAAAACGAGAAACACACTGAAGACGCGGGAGGAACACACGCTCGCGATCAAGACCACAGGCAACGGGGAAAGAAGCGGGAGGGAGGGACGGATCAGCAGCAGCAGCACAAGCGCAAGGGGGGCAAACTTCTCCGGACCTCTGACCTATCATTGCAAAGGCCTTGCAAACGTGCTGCAACGGATTTCTGAATGGATGTTTGCCCGAAGCGGCGAAGTGAAATTCGCGCGGGTTCTTTTTAATCTTCATTCCTGGCCAAAAAAACGCGCGAAATTCACCTCGAAATCCAAATCGAAATTCCCCAGAACACTCCGGGCCCATCCTATCGTTGTCCGAACGAAATCTGCTCTGCGACGTTGGCGCCATGAGACCTGCAACGGATGCAAGTACGAGGTGGCCAAGGAAAGCGGCGAGAGGCAGTCCAAACATGGCGCGTGGCCTCGGCCACAGGCACGCCAACAGACGGGGGGTCGATGGCCGCAGACCGCAAAATTTCAACAACCCAAACTCGAGCAGAATCTGAAAATGCGGAAAAAATCCGGGCTGTAGTGCATGCGTAAGCTAAGCTCGACAGACATGCTCCATTTCTCGACTGCGCGGCGGCAATGATCCCAGGAAAAGCAGGCAGGGCGGCCAGGGCTCCGAAACTACGACCGCGAGCAAAGCTACACGAGGACTCCCGCGACGGCCGATGCCCCCACGCGGCGACACAGCGGCCGCCGCCCCCGCGTTCCACGCGCGCGCGAAGCTACGGGGACCCCCGAAGCAGACAAACAAGATGAGAATGACAAACATGGGCAAGCCGACAGGCTTCGACAAGCACGAGGAGACCCTTGAAACAATAAAACAAATCAGCAAGCAAGGCGTTGCACGATGCACCCCCGAGAATTCGCTTCGCGTCGAACTCGGCGCGCGCGGCGTGACGCGGCGCGCTGTGGCGGTGCGCCGTATAAGACAGGCAGAAGAAAGCAGTCTGGCAATCGAATGTCAGGCCCCGACGCGGACCAACTCCCGCGGCCGTGATTTCTCGAGCGAATTCACTGGCAGGAGCGCCCAAGCGGTCAACTCTGCGCGTCGCGCTCCGAGAATACTGCCCAGACAATTCCCTAGGCGCGCGATGATGCAGTCACAGCGAAAACGCCCTCGCCCACGCCGCTCGAGAAGGACCTCGCGCGGGTCGACGTCGAGGGGAAGCACCAGCCTGGCCCTCCTGAATCACGAATCCAAGCTCAGGGCCAGCGAGAGCCCAAACCACCAAATTAACGCGTGAGGCGTCGAGAATATTAGACGAGACGACGCGCGCACCATCAGATCATCAGACAAGGCCCATGGCCTGCACCGCGCCCCCCCCAAAAAACTCCCCGAGGGCGGGCCTCCGGCGATGGAGACCGCCCGCGTGGCGGCCACGGAACGGAGGCGACATGGCCACGCAGCGCTGGACCGAGGACGAGCGCGACAAGACTACCCATTTCCCCGGCGATGCCAAATCGGAAACTGGAACATGTACATCACCAGCGGCGGGCTGTTTTTCGACCCCAGGACTTTTTGAGGGTCGGGGACGACGTCGGGGTGGGGTGGCGTATACTTTTTCCCATTTTCCCAAGGAATCAACGGCACGCGCATACACCAGGGTCCCGTATATACACCAGAGTCCGCGTTCATGTGCAAACTTCAGTACAGGACCGGAAACCGCATCGGTGCATAGAGTTCGGTTCCCTACCTAAGCCGGCCTGCGGAGGGGCCAGGTATAAAATGCCATGCCAGCAGCTGCCATCAAAGGCGCAGGTGACACGCGCAAGGCAAGCAGAAGCACGCGCGCGCGCCGAAGTAGAGCGGCAAAAGGATGGGCAAGATGGACGTGCGCAAGCTAGCTGACAGGCTTCCGCGAGAGGCCAACTGAAGGCTTGACAAATGAGCTTGTTGTTGGCCCTAGGGGAGTCGACCCGTCGCAAACCAGGGCAGCCACGCGCAACGATTACCATGTACCAACGCCTGGAGTCCCCGGCAAGAAACATGGCGCAAGTCCTTTGCAAAACAGGACGCACAGCACCAACTTCGATGATGCGCAGGGATAGGTTGCAAGAGAAAACGTTATCATCGCCGGCGCGAGTCCATCCAGAGTAGGGCATTCCATCGGGGCCTGCTGCAGAGTCGCCCGCGCACCGAACGTCTCCCTAAAACTCGTCGAACTCGATCATCCAAAACGTGACGGACGGAGCCGCAGGGACGCGTTCGAGGACTGGTCGAACGCACCGACTCTCCAGGGAGCGCAGGCACGATTCCCCTCCAAAAAAAAATGCCACTGCCGAGGTCGCAGGGAGCTTGCGCACCAGGGAGCTGAAGACAGCCCGAAACCAAAAAAATGGCGCAGGCAGGTCCCCCGTCCAGATCTGCGCGCGATGGGCCCCCCAAAATGCTAGACTTCTTGCGAAGGGCCACGCCGGCTGCACGTGCCTCCAGTGCCTCGGAATCGCTAGATCATTCCTTGAGCGATCCCCGCGACGGCCAACTTCGTCTCGATCGCACAAGGAGACTTCACGAGGGCCAACGACGTCGCCTAGCTCGGGGCTAGCACTGCACGCGCGCTCGACACGAGACGCAGAGAGAGAGAGAGAGAGACGACGACGACGACGACGACGACGACGACTACGACGACGACGACGACGACGACGACGACGACGACGACGACGACCACGGCGACGACGCCGACGACGACGACGACGACCAGCGAGCAGACCACGCAAGGCACCGAGACACCAGGACACACACACTCGGAGGCTCTGCGCGCGCAGCACGCAGCTCCCGTCCCACTCCCTGGGCCCGCCCTCGCTGCCGACGCGCGGCGCCCCGTGCGCCCCCCTCTCGAAGGCAGCGGCGCGCGGGGAAGCTGCCCGCGCCGTCCAGGGGGGGGGGGGGGAACGTCCGCGCGGCGCCCGACCCTGACCTCGGCGCCCAGCTCACCCAGGCGCGCGCCGACCGCGCCGAGCAGCTCGAAGCCGACGCTGGCGGCAGAGCGGTTCGCGACACCGCCCCGCTTGGGGTTTCCGCTCGCGGCCGCGGACATCCACGAGCGCGCTCTTCGCGCGGGCTTCGAGGCCGTCGACGAGGCCGGCATCGGCACGCGAGCAGGCAAGCGCGCAAACGAGGCGGCGCCAATCGCCGTCGCCACGCTCGGACTCTGCACCGCAGACGATATTGTCCAGGACCTCAGGTCGCAGCTTGCCAGCGTCTGCGCAGCTGCTGATGGGCCTGTTTTCCACCACCACCACCGTAAGTTGTAGGGGAGGGGGTCCTCCTCCTCCTCCTCCTCCTCCTCCTCCTCCTCCTCCTCCTCCTCCTCCCCATCCTCATCCTCCACCTCCTTCTCCCCTCCAACTTATGGTGGTGGTGGTGGAAAACAAGCCCATCAGCTGCGGTCAGCCGGCGCCAGGTGACCCCGCGAGCACAAGCCGCCGCCGCCTCTGGAAGCCCACCGATGCGGGCGATCCAATGCCAAGCCAGCCCGTGCCCGCGCGGGACTTAGAGGGGCGCCGATGTCCACCCGGGTCGGACGTCGGGCCGTGGATGGCGCGCAGTCGGGCTCCGCGCGCTCCGAGCAGTCCCTGATCAGCACGTCGGCGCGGCAGCGGCCCCGAGGGCCGCCGTGGCACAGGATCGCCCTCCTCCTCCCCCCCTCCTCCTCCTCCTCCCCCCCCCTCCTCCATCTCTTCCTCCTCCTCCTCCTCCTCCTCCTCCTCCTCCTCCTCCTCCTTCTCCTCCTCCTCCATCTCCTCCTCCCGGCACCACCGCTCATGGAGCTGCCCCAGGGGGTTGGGGTTCTCGAGCACGTGCTGGCGGAACTTCCTGATCGCGCACTGGCGGCCGCCCCGCGCGCAAGTGGCGAATGGGCACTGCCACCTGGAGGCAGGCAGCCCGACTTTCGCGAGGCCTCCGCCGATGCGCGCAGACCCAGGCAGCAAGGGCACCCGTGCAAGGGCGCCGAAGTATCTCGAAAGCAGCGCGGCGAGACGAGGACGCCTTCCGCGCGACTGCGGGAGGAGGCGGGGGGGGCCCCGTCGGACGGCTGGACGGAGACAGCGACGGCTGGCGACGGCGGTGCGACGCCAGCGGCCCTCGCGACAATCCCTGTTCCGCGATCAATGGCGGCTGCGCCCCCTTCCTGAGGGCCGCGCTGCTGCCGTGGACAGACGCTTCACCTGCGGCGCTGGCGCAGTCGCATGTGACTTCCCAGGCACCCCAGCGTCGGCGCCCGCGAAGGTCAGGGCCCCCTCGCGCGGCGCGCGGGGTCGCCGTTCAGCGCGCTCGCACTGCGGGCGCAGCCCCAGGCACTCCTGGCAAGAATGGGCCATGCCACACCTCCCGAACGCACCTTCGTCCGAAAGTGCGGGGCCAGAAGCAGATGGGCACCTCGCACTCTGTCTCCTGGTGCCAATCGCCGCCCATGCCCCTGGCATCGCCGCTGCCTGCCCCCGGTGCCACTGCCCCTGTCCACAACACTGCGAGCTATACCTGGAAGGCTTCCTTCACTTGCAACTTGGGGGGCGGAAAGATACGGATACGTGTTGTCCCCGGACCTCTCTTGGGGTGCGTTCTGACCAGAATTTCGAGGCGAATCCAGCGGTGACAACGAGGATTCCCCAGGAGGACCAGGAAAGGCCGAAAACGAAGGGGGACAACACGTATCCGTATCTTTTTCTCCCCCGATGCAACCACGAGGGCGCCCAGGGGGTTCAGGCCCACGAGGCGCCGGGCGCCCCCGTCCACGCCTCCGCCGGCGCCCCGCATGCCACGGCCGGCCAGCGCCGGCGCGGCAGGGCGCGACCTTGGCCACGCAGGGCGCGACGAAGCGCCGACGGCGGAGCTCGGGGTCCCTCGTGGACCCCCTCGAGAGCGGCCGCGGGTTCTAAGGACTCGTCGCAGACGGGCTCGCTGGAAGCCTTCCGAAGCACGAGCGTCGAAGGTGATGTGCGATCCACGCCTCCAATACTGGTCGAGGGGAACGATCCTAACAAGCAAAGCGACAATCCTCGTCCTCCTCCTCCTCCTCCTCCTCCTCCTCCTCATCATCATCATCATCATCATCATCATCATCATCATCAGCATCATCATCATCATCATAATCATCATCATGATCATCATCATCATCATCAGCATCATCATCATCATCATCATCATCATCATCATCATCATCATCATCATCATCATCATCATCATCATCATCATCATCATCGTCATCAGCATCAGCATCAGCATCAGCATCAGCATAATCATCATCGTCATCATCATCATCATCATCATCATCATCAGCATAAGCATCAGCATCAGCATCATCGTGGTCACCATCATCATCAGCATCATCATCGTCATCATCATCATCATCATCATCATCATCATCATCATCATCATGGTCACCATCATCACCATCCTCATCCTCCTCATCATCATCAGCAGCAGCATGATCATCATCATCATCAGCAGCATCATCATCACCATCATCACCATCCTGATCCTCCTCATCATGATCATCATCATCATCATCATCAGCAGCAGCAGCATGATCATCATCATCATCATCATCATCATCATCATCATCATCATCATCATCATCATCATCCTCACCATCCTCATCATCCTCATCCTCACCATCCTCATCCTCATCCTCCTCTCTGCCTCCGCAGGCCGCACCGCGAGCGCAAGCCGGCACCGTCGCAGTGGGCAGCGAGAGAGGACACGCACCGCCCGAGGGAGACAGGCGGAAGGAGTGCAGAGGGGCGCGCGCAGACCGAAGGCCAAGGGCAACGGGGGGCGCGAACCCAGGGAGGGAGGGACAAGAGAAGAGCCAGGAGCGTTAGGGAACGAGCGGAGCAGGAGCGGGAGAGGAGAGCCGGAGGGAGCCGAGAGAGGGCAGGACAAGCGGAAGAGGAAAGCCCTCCTCCTCCTCCTCCTCCTCCTGCTCCTCCTCCTCCTCCTCGGCCTCTGCCATCGAGAAAGGTCACGACGCGCAAATTCGCTACGTTTCGGGCCCCGGGGCTCTCATGGACCGATATTGATCGAAGACTCCCACATCTGGAAGGGTAGACAGCTCCTCTTCAAGAGGTGGCCAGACGGGAAGGACGACGATGAAGACGGAGGAAGAGGAAGGTCTGAGGGGCGGGGGTGCTTATGGTCTGAGGCAGCAGGAGAGGCCGAGAACTGCCCAACGAGGCCTCAACAGACCCAGCCGGGCCTCGGCGGTTCACGCGTTGCACCACAAGGGTATCGACGACCTCCGAGCAGTCGCTGATTCGTAGATCTGCTTTTCTGTCTCTTTCTGAGGGTTCGGTTAGGTCGGGCATGTCCTCCTATAGGCGGATTTTGGACGAAAATGCAAAAATCGTCCCAAAATATTGAGAAATTACCAGAAATGGTCAAAACATCGTCCCCTGACGATTGCTTCATTATTTTTGGATATGCCTCCTGTAGAGGGACATGCCCGATTTCAGGGTTCGGCTGCGGCACGCGTCCATACGATACTGACGAGGGGAGCTGGAGGTGTTCTTCGGTCACTCGTGAAAACAATCGTACGCCCTGGGGCGCAGTCGAGCAGCCTGTCCAATGGTCACCCGAGAGAAAACCAATAGCCCCCAAGAAGGCCGCAAGAAGGCACCAAAGCGGCCCAAAAAAGGCCAAACTGTTTAGCCACGAGCGACTCGAGGCCGCACCCCCGAACACGCACTGCTGCCTAGATTTGCGTGCTCGCCTCCTCCTCTGGGCTCGCCGTGACTCTGGCCCGGCGGGCTCAACGATGACTCGATGCAACACGCTGCAGCCTGTGGTCCGAGGGGCGCGCACGGCCGGGCCAGAGGCCGAGGAGGGGCGAGGAGCGGGAGGCGCCGCTTCTGCAGCGACCACGGTGCGGCATGCGTCTTGCACCGCGCCTCGCCAGCGGGCCAGCGCCCACCTCCGGACCGGCATATGCGGCGAAATTCAGGCTGGCCGCGACGGCGGGCGAGACCGCCTCTGGGCCCGCCGGTCCGAGGGCTCCAGGAGGCGCCCTCGCGCGCTGCAGCAGCAACGGTTGCGCGCAACGGCAAGGGCAGAGCGTCTCCATGGCGGCCCTCGGGCGTGAAGCGACGACTGCCACCTGGCCGCTCAGAGGACGACGAAGAGTCGGGGGTTGCTAAAAAAGGTGTCGCTGGCACAAGATGCCCCCAGCTTCTCGCTCCATTTTGGAACACGTGGGGCCCCCTGAGGCCTCGCGAGGGGTACTCTGGAGGCCATAGGGGCCGCTTTGGAAATCCTGGTGGCACCTTGAGCCAGGGGTACTTCTGGCAACCCGCGAAAGAGGAGGAGGAGAAGCAGGAGGAGGAAAGGGAGCAAGAGGGAGGAGGAGGGGGAGGAGGAGGAGGAGGAGGAGGAGGAGGAGGAGGAGGAGGAGGAGGAGGAGGAGGAGGAGGAAGAGGAGGAGGAGGAGGAGAAGGAGGAGAAGGAGGAGGAGGAGGAGGAGGAGGAGGAGGAGGAGGAGCAGGAGCAGGAGGAGCAGGAGCAGGAGCAGGAGGAGTAGGAGGAGGAGGAGGAGGAGGAGGAGCAGGAGCAGGAGCAGGCGCAGGAGCAGGAGGAGGAGCAGGAGGAGAGAGCTGAGCCTCGTGCAAGGGCCGCTGGCGCCACCGAGGAATGCAGAGCACCGCCGAGGTCCGGCCGTCCGCCTGGCGAGGAGCGCGGGCCCCCGTGGGGGGCCGAGCACAGCCTCCTGGCGGCCGCCGAGCGTCGCGGGTGCACGCTGCACTCCCAGAGCCCAGTGCCACACCGCCCTTGGCGTGAAAAACGCCCACAAGGCGTAAAGGTCAACGCTGGTGTGCCAAGGGACCCCCGTGCCCCCGATGACAGTGTTGAAAACGGGGCTGCCTCGGCGGTGAAGATCTGGGCGTTTTTTGTATGCCGATGCTTGCACACCGACAGCGGCCGCGAACGCGACATTGGAATGCGGGGTCCGGTCCGGGGGCGGGCACTTCGCGGTGTCGTTTCCAGATGGGCGTTTTTCACGCCAACAGCGGTGTGGGAGTCCTGGACAAGGGCACCAACACCAACACAAGGGGTTGCCTCCACAGGGGGAAGCTGATCCTAGATTTCGGTGTTTGTGTGGTAATACGTCGGCCACCTAGAAAAGCCCGAAGATTACCACCATCACCGAATTGGTGAGCATCTTCCCTCGGTGGAGACACGCCGCCGGTATGGTTGGTGGTGCCAAGCCGGTAGGCCTCCGACCATATAACTCCAGTTGGCGCTGCGTGCGCCCAGGGAGAGGCGAGGAGGCGAGGAGGAGCACCAATGGGAGCAGGGAGGCGTTTGGCCGAAGCGGTTGCTTTCGCCCGCGATTGGGCCCCCGAGCAATCGATTGCCCCGGTTGCTGATCCCAGAACAGGGGCCAGGTGCAGCTTCTCAGACCCCCCTCCGGGTGGACAGGATTCGAGTGTAGGCAGCAGGTGGGCTCCCCCATCCTCGTGGTGCTGGCGATCGCTTGCTGCCGCTCTCTCTCTGCTGCTGCTTTATCACCCTTCGCTGTTGTGCATTGCGGTTGCCGTGAAGAGGGAGCAGGGGCAGGAGACGGGGACGGAAAGGCAGAGCCGCGGACGAGCCTGCATCGGCGCGGCTTCTAGGTCAGATCACTAGCGATGGCCATCGCATGCATTCACATATTCAAGACCATTGCGCCCGGAGCGGTTCGCGGAGGGCTGGAGCCGCTCTCGGGAAAATGCGTACGCCTCGAAAGACGGAAGAAGTTTGGGGCCCTGGATTTAGGTCGGGCATGTCCTCCTACAGGCGGGTGTTGGACGAAAATTGAGGAATAGTCAAAAAACACCCAGACACAGCCGAGAAATACCAGAAAAATCGTCCCCAGGCTCTGTTTGGACTGTGTTTGCATATTCCTCCTGAAGAGGGACGTGCCCGACCTAAAGTCAGCACCTGAAATATCATGCGGCACCTGAATCTGGCAGGACGCCACGCTCCAGGCTGGCTGCGGAGGCCTCCAGGAGGACGTCTTCTGCCCGGCCTCACCGCCCTCCGTCCCTTGCGCTCTCCCTCATCCCTTGGCTGGTGAGCTCCTCGGCTGCTCGGAGCGATCCCGACCAACAATGCGCAAGCACCAGAGGACCCGCAAACGGTCGGGCCCCCTCGCGCAAGACGAGCACGCCGAAGACGTGGTAAAGCTGGCTCTAAATCCGCGCATGGATCTGGCAGCGGCAGGCGCGGCAGCTGCAAAAACGGCCTGGACCTTTTGATAGGAAGGCCAAGCCCAGGAGCCAGGAGGCAAGACATACGCTTGCGTAGTGGACGCCTCCTGAAGAAATGCCCTTCGTCCTGCAAAGACAAAAAAGACACCCCGCACTGTGCACACACTGTCGCGGTCCGTCCCGAAAAAAAGCGCCGGACGCCAGGGTGCCAGCAGGGCGGACGTCAGACTGCCTGACCTCAACCCCACGCACCCAGATCCTGCTGCTCGATCAGTCGTCCTGTGTGAGCAGCGCAGCGCCAGCCAGGATCCAGCGGGTCTCTGTGTCGTCTGGGTCCATGCGGACATTCGTCTGGGTGATGAAGGTGGCCCCGCGCAGGGTGGTAGAGAACAGCGGGCAGTGGTACATCGCGGCCCAGCTCATCTCATCGATGTGCACCGCGAAGACGTTGCAGATGGGCATCAACGGGTGCAAATCCTTCATCTTGCTCTCCGTGATATATCCCTCGTCTTCGCCCTTACCATCTTCCCAACCGGCCCCCTCCATGAACAAGCCGTGGACGTTCACGCCTTGCGGGGGGACGCCCGTGATGTCGGCCAAGTCGCGCGTATTGTAGAAGCGGCACCGGTTCCTCATGAAGTCCAGGGGCAGGCTATTAGCGCGCGCGGCCACCTGCATGTTCGAGGTGAGGAACGACATGGAGTTGAAGAGGCCGCCCAGCCAGATCGACTTCAGAAGTGAGATCTTCGCGGTCCATTCTACCACCTGGTTGACGCGCTCGAGCAAATCGGCGAACCACGCGGACAACGCCTTCAACGAAGGGTACGCCTTCTCCGCCCACAACGCGTTCACTTTGTTCGCTTGCAGATCCGAAGCCAGGGACTCCATGTGTTCCGTGATGTTCTGCAGGCCGCCGATTCCCTTCTCAAGGTCGATCATCGAAAAGCGCATGTGACTTAGCAACAGGTTCATGCGGTCTGCCTCTTGGAGGGCCACGATGACGAACGGCGTGAAGTCCTCGGGCTTCAGCTTGCCTCGAATGTCGATCATGTCCAGGTTGCTGGGCAACTGGCCCATGTAAGTGGTGATCATAACCCCCGCCGCGGAGATGTCTCCAGCGCCTGAGCCGCCACCGCCTCCAGCAATGGACGAGATGGTTTCGAAGATGCCGATGCCCTGGTTGGTCAGGAAACCGATCTCTGCATTGGGATGCAGCCAGTACATCATGGGTACCTCGGGTGGGAATCGCTCCTCGATGTACTTGGCGTACTGCTGGTACTCCAGCTTGGATGCGTCTGGAGACTTGAAATTCGGACACAGGTTGACGCCTGCCAGCAGCTCTGGGGTGACCAGGACATCTAGGTATGTATTGTTGACGCGGCGGTCCCAGGGGTCAGTAATGTGGCCTCCGTACATGATCTCGCCGAAGATGTAGCGCAGATCTGGCCATGGCACGTCCGTGCCCAGGTGCTCGGAATTGTTCAGATAATTCCTGAGCACCTGGCCACAAATCGTGAGATCGCCGTCGTTGAACGGATACTTCTTGGACCAGCCCTGCGCCCCGAATTTGATGCGGCCGGAGATGAGCGAGTGGAAGAAGCACAGTGCGAACAGCGTGGCCTTGAATTCCTTAGGCTTCAGGCATGCGTCGACGCTCTCCTGGCTAAACTTCGAGTATGCCCTGCGCAGATTGGACTTCAGATCTGCCGGTGCTTCGTCTGCAACCTTGATGCACCGTTGCAAGATTGGCTCGGGGATCAATTCCCACAGACGGCCTTGCAGCGCTGAAGGCGGCTCCGAGGTCAGGAAGCAGCGGAAAGATTCATGCGAGAACTCTTCGATGACCTCCAGCGCACGCTCCAGCTGCTTCAACCAGTCCTGCATGAGGTGGATGTTCTGCAGCATGATCCAGCCGCCCTCCTTGGCGCCCTTGGTCAATGCGTTGAGGGCGATCTGCTCCTGTCCCTGCCCCATGGAGATGTTGACGAGCATGCCATTGGCCTCTGTCTTTCCCAACTTCTTGCCGACTGCCTCGATAGTAGGCGTGGGATCGACGCCGGGGAACAGCACGAAGAAGAAAGGCGTGATGCAGCTAGACTCCTCCAGCGCGGACTCCAGGTCGAAGGGCGCCTGCTCGACGTAGTCCTGCCCCAGGTTATCGATGATGAATTGCTTCAGCGCCTCCGCGATCCTGTCCTGGCGCAACGTCCGGAGGAGGAAGAGCCTGTGGAACGGCGAGAGGTCGCGGGCGCTCCTCGGCAGGTCGGCGGTCTCGGGGCGCTCCTCGCCGAACCAGCGCTTCCAGCCCAGGGAGTCCTGCTCCACCGACTCCGTGAGCTTGCCCCCCTTCTTGAACGCCTCCATGCCCTCGAGCGACTTCAGCTGAGCCCACTGCGTCTCCGAGAGCCAGGTCTTGGCGTTGTCCGGCATGGCCCCCGCGTTGGGATCGGGCGGCGCGCGGATGAGCATCATGGACTCCTCTGGAGTGATCTTCTTTCCCCTCACCAGGATCCTCATCGCCACCATCGTAGACACGATGATCTTGTCAACATCGAGGAGGCCTCGGCGCGTGAAGGCGAACACTGCGTAGGTGATGGTACGCTCCAGGAGCTGCACACGATCCTTTAGCTCCTTGCCAGAAAGGTCGATGATCTCCTCCTCCTCTTCTTCGTCTTCGCCCTTTTCTTCCTCCTCTTCCTCCTCTTCCTCCTCCTCCTCGGCTCCCTCGTCCTCTTCGCCCTCAGCCTTCTCCTTCTCCTCCTTCGGAGGCTCTATCACCTTCGGCTTCCGCAATGTGATTCCGTTCACCGCGCGCGTGAGCACCATCACAAAGGAGTCAAGCGAATACTTGTAGAACGTATGCATCTTGCACAGGTCGCAGAGCAGGAAGAACAGAAGGGAGCCCCGGATGCCGCTAGGGCGGTAAAACTCGGAGGTCTCGTTGATCTTGGCCTCGGTATCCACCGCAATGACGACCTTCTCCTTGACTTCATCCGAAGTCTTCTTTGCCTCCTCTAAGCTGAGAATAAGTTCCGTGTCGTCCAAGATGTCACCCTCGGCTTTGGCGAGCTTGTCGAGCAGAAGCGCCTCAAGGTTGGCCAGCGCCACCTTAAATTCGTTCTGCTGCTGGATCAGCGCGGTTTTTTTCTTAGCCAAATCGGGCCGCTCCAGCTTGACGACCAAGAACAAGACCTGGTCCTCCAAGCCGTCCTCGGTGACGGTGAAGTTGATCACCGTGGTCTCGGCCTGAATCTCTGGCGGGTAGTGTGGGTTGGACAGTTTCGTCTGCATGAAGAGCTTGAACTGGTCCTTCAAAATGATCTCCTTATCACCCAGTTTCACGACCTTCTTGTTTCCACGCTTGATTGTGTTCCGGGAGACAATGGGCATCAGTACTGCGTCGATCGTCTCGCCCATGTTCTCGATCAGAACTGACTTGCCCTGGTCGAGAGCCACCTCGAATGTGTTGACTATCTTCGAGTGGCCCATGCGGGTGATCTGCAGCTGGTTGTCCTCCTCCTTCTTCTTGATCCACACGATTCCTTGCAGCTGCGGGTCGATCATGAGGCACCACCGCTGTGAGTTCGTGACAATGGAGCCGTTCTCACAGGAAACACGATCGGACGGGAGGCCCTGGGAGGCCCAGCCGGCCATTTGGGCGTCCGTCGCCAGGATGCTGAGAGGATCTGGCTTTGGGCCCAGGGGCACGCCCTTCGAGCGCAGGAAATCGACGTACTTCTGAACGCAGGACTCGCGGTAAACGCGCGTGAAGACGCCGACGTAAGACGCAAAGGAACATGCAACCAACGTGTCACCGGGGATGAACACCAACATCTCGGCCGTGGTGTTGACTGTCTGCTCCCAGATGATCCCGTTGGCGCTTAGAGCGCCTACGAGGCGCTGCGCCATGTCCAGCTTGGTCTGACACTTCTGGGCTTCGGCCATCACAGCGTTCTTCTCGGCCATGGCCTTGTCGAACTCGGCCATCAGCTTCGCCAACTTGGCCTCCAGCTCTGCTACCAAGGCCTTGACCTCGGCGAGCCTCGTGTTGGCATTGTTCAGCGTCTCGGTCGCTTCGCGCAAAGCCTGGCGCTTCGGCTCCACCTGGATCACCACGTCGTAGTACATGATGATGTTGATAATGAAGGCGCATAGGCCTGCTGCCGCGCTTGATTTTGTCATCATCTTCTCGTAAGTGAACGCTTCGCCCATGGCGACCTGGATCTTCCTTGCCTTCTCGATATTCGTCTGGGGCACCTTGCCCTCATCGATGCTGTTCTTATATTCCTTCAAGTTCTGCAGGAATTTCTCTGGATTGCCCATCATCTTCACTGCAGACTTCCACGACCCATCCTTGATATTACCCTTCTTGTCAACCTCGATGTTTGGGTCGATGCCGGCCTGCAGGTGCATCGCGGCCTCGCAGACCTCCCCAACACCACCAGGGGGCGAAGTGAAGGTCTTCAAGACCTGGAACTCCTTCTTGTCGAGGATGTCCAGGGCAGCCTCTGCCTCCTTGACGAGCGGTACAGCCTTGGCCAGGTCCTCCTCGCAGGAGGATTGCTGCTGAGACACATCCTTGGCGATCTTGGCGCAGTCCCTCTCCTCCACGCCAGCTTTCTCGGACTCGGCCTGCACATTGGCCTTCTCCCTGCCCACCTCCTCGGCGAAGATGTCGGCCGCCTGGGCCTTCTCCGCCACCACGACCGCCTTCACCTTCAGCTCCTCCTCTAGACCTGCTACGTCGGTCTGTGTCTTGCGCAACTTCTCTAGACCGTTGGTCAGGCGGTCCTTCTGATCCTCCAGAGCGTCGACCTTCTGTCCTACCATGGTAGTGTACAGCTTAATGAGCTCCAAGAAACTCTTAGGAGTGGTGTAGGCGAACCGCCTCTCGTTCTCCATGAAATTCCCAGCCTCCCCATCAGAGCACTCGAAACTAAACGGCAAGAACTCCACGATCCCTGCTCTCACGGGGCTGTCTTCAGGCCCCAGTTGCTCAATCGGGCCCAGGATCTTCTGGCCCACGTTGAAGAGCGCATCCATCGGCCACGGCTGGAACCAGTCGATAACTGTACAGTTCACCAGCGCGGGAAACTTGCGCGCTCTGTTGCGCATGTCGTCGCCGACGGGGCTGAAGCAGAGCGACATGTGGAGATTCTTGCGGATCCTGCCGATGAAAAACGACCAGAGATTTTCTGGCGTATCCGTGACGCCAGCAGCTTTGCAGCCGCTGCGCACCGCGTTGCGGATGGCGTCCTTCTCGTCGCTGGCGTACAGGTCGGCGATGTCTCCTGAGGCTAACAGATCGTTGATGAAGACAAGGAATTTTTCGTTCGTGATCTGCCCGTCAGTGAACAAGAACATCACGCCCTCGTCCTTCACGCCAGCCTTGTTGTACATTGCCTGGAGGTCAGTCCTGAGGTCGTTGAGGCCGTAGTTGCCGCTGATGACAATCATCATCGTTATGTACTGGCACGTATACGCAGAGAGCCGAGAGAGGCTCTGCCGGCCGCTGCCTCCGACCCCGACGAGCAGCGGGTGCCCGGGCGTGCTCATGATGATGCGGCAGATCTTGCCCACGTGGCAGAGGGCGTCGCCGAACAGTACGAGATCCATGGCCGCGTTGTTTTCATTGTACTCGCCAAGGGCCGCCATGAGCAGCTCGCTCAGCCTGTCGAAGCCGTTGATCTGGTCGTAGGTGCCACCCCCGTCCATTTCACTGATGCCCTTGGAGAAATGCGCGAAAACTAAAGGGTCTGGGTTCTTCTCTTGGAAATACTTCGAGAAATTAAACTTTCCGAACATGCGCTTGGAGAGGTCTGCGGCGAGCGCACGGTACTTCTTGAGGTCCGATACGGACACCAGTCGGTCGCCGTAGACACGCTCGCTCTCGTGCAGCCACAGCTTGGTCAACTTCTCGTCCTTGTCGAATTCGGACGGTTTGGCCGCGAGGAGGCCGTTGAAGACGCCGCTCATATGCCGAATGTTGAACTCGTAGTGGAAGTTGGCGGCCGTCTTCCGGAAAGACGCCACCACATTGGTGTGCAGCTGCAGTGCCGCCACGATGATATTCGATAGGCAATCCGAGACCGACGACTTGAAAGGGAGACGCTCGAAGTGGCCCTTCATGAAAGTCGAGTAGATGGTACGCAGGGCGGCCTGCTCTGGGAAGGGCACCGAGCAAGTCCAGAAGTGGCGCTGGAGTCGCGGGTTGACGATGAACGAGCCCGCCGTCGGGTTCATGCAGCACATGTACTGCGTGTTGCCGATGTCCTTCACCTGGATCTTGGCTCGGTCCCACCAGTGAGCGTAGTCCTGCTTCTGCTTCATCAGCTCGATCGCGCTCTGCGTGTTGTACTTGTCCAAAGCGGGCATGTTAAGATCGTCGACAAAGTAAATCATATTGAGCTTGCCAGGAGGCGCGTAGAGTTTCCCTGCCTTTTTCTCCAGAGGGTTTTCCATCAATGTCTGCAACAGTGTGGAGTCCGTGTAGTAACTCATGTTCATGGAGTAAAACATGAACTCGTTGGGCGGCAGGGTTCTGAGAAGCCCCAAACAGGACTGCGTCTTTCCGCAGCCAGCGAGACCGATGAGCATTATCGGGTGATACGTGTTGATGAGTGCCTTCATCAAGTAGGTC
The DNA here is from genome assembly GCA_963575745.1 of Prorocentrum cordatum. NCBI lineage: Eukaryota > Dinophyceae > Prorocentrales > Prorocentraceae > Prorocentrum > Prorocentrum cordatum. The sequence continues at coordinate 252,349 of CAUYUJ010015623.1, forward strand.
ATGGCCACCGTCTCGCCGGTAGGTACCGTGACCTCGCCCATGGGCGTTTCGCTGCTGTACTCGATCTCCTCCACGGCGGTCATCCATTCCTCAAGCTTCGCATCCTTCACGAAGTAGTCGAAAATTGTGCCCTTTGACGGGTACTTGATCGTCTTCATCTCGCCTTTCCACCAATTGCTAAATGCCTTTCTGTAGTCGACGCCGTCCACTTCAGACAGGCAAAACCCTATAGAGGACGTGAAGCAGAAAATGAACCAATATTCGAGCACTTCGTATTTGTCCGGCGTGATGAGGTTCTGTAAGAAGCTGCAGCAGGCAGACATCATGTTGATGTCGACCATTGGGACCTGAATCTTGGTATTCTTTAGGATCCACAGCAGCGTTTCCTTCCCGTACTTGTCGAAAAGCTTCTGAATCGCATCTTTCACCTGATCTGGATACTCCTGCTTCTTGATCCAGCTCGTCACGTAAGACCGCCACTGTACCCCTTCGACGTCGCTCATGCACACGATACCCGCCCTCGTGGCAGTTGCGGGCGTCGCGTAGTTGAGGTCGCGGATCTCGAATATCATCTTCATATGCACCTTCAGCGGGATTCGCTCGTTGGAAGGCAGCGTGAGCAGCCTGTTGTCGTCCATGACGCTATTCATCGACTCAATCCAATTGGCATCCAGGTCACCGTCAAGCATGATCCACTTCGGATGCGTATCAGGTACCTGTCCCAGCTCCCGCATCACCTTGGATATGATGCCGTCCTTCCACTCACGAGTCGCCATGTTGACGAATCCGTACAGTTCGTTAGTGCTGATTGCCTTTGGACTGAAATCTACAGTGGTGGTCTTCTCCCCACGCTTGGTCTTTGCCTGCTTGAGAATCTTCCACATCGCCGACTTGAAGCTCCCTGGGTTGCCCATGAGGAAGACGCAGTGGCGAATTCCCAAGAGTTCGATCAGCTGCGTGATCTTGAGAAGCAGATCCGCCATCGTGCCTGCACGGAGTGGGTGTGTTAGAATGCTCCTGTGGACCCTCTGGGAGTGTCTTTCAATGTTGTCTAAGGCCGACACCCTCCCTGGTTCGCACGCGCACTCGTAGACCGCCCCCCCTGAAATCGCTCCCCGCGCTCTGTTCGGCCTACAGACGGCCAAGATGGCCTCCAATTCGGCTTCCCAGACGGCCAAGACGATACCAAAACGGCTCAAGATGGCCCAAGACGGCTCAAGAGGCTCCCAAGACGGCCACAAGACAGCCCAAGAGGCTCCCAAGACGGCCCAAGAGGGCTCTAAGAGGCTCTCCGGAGCCCGAGGAGGCCCCATTCATAGATTGCCATTCGGTGTTTGCAGGATGTTGAGGTTCTCGCCTGTTTAGGTCACCGATCGCCCAAGACTGCCCAGAACGCCTCCAAGATAGCTCCAAGACGGCCCGCGAGGCTCCCAAGTGGGCCCCGATTCCACGCGAGAGGACCCCAACACCGCCCAAGAGGCTCCCAAGTGGGCCCCGAGGCGTCCCTACAGCGCTCCCAGAGGGCACTGAGAGGGCCCAGAGATGCCCTCAAGATGGCCTCCGAAGGCGTCAGACGGGCCAAGAGCCACCAAGGATGGCCCAAGAAGCCCCAAAAGGCCCCAGGAGGCATCCAGGAGTGCGCCAAGGCCCTGAAGCGCTCCAAGAGTGCACTAAGACGGCCCAGAGAGGCCCCCAGGTCGGCCTCCGAAGACGTCAGACGGGACAAGAGCCACCAAAGATGGCCCAAGAAGCCCCGTGGGGCCCCAGGAGACGTCCAAGAGTGCTTGAAAAGGCCCTCCAGGAGAGCTCAGGGAGGCAAAAATCATTCATGTCAATTGGGCTGTTGTAGGATGTTGAGGTTCTCGCCTGGTTGGAACTCCGACCGCCGAAGGCGGCGAAAGAGGCCTCCAAGATAGTTTCACGACGGCCCGCGAGGCTCCCAAGAGGGCCCCGAATCTTCCCAAGAGGGCCCCAACATCGCCCAAGAGGCTCCCAAGTGGGCCCCAAGGCGTCCCTACAGCGCTCCAGGAGGGCACCAAGACGGCGCGAACAAGCCGCCAAGACGGCCTCCAAAATCGCCAGACGAGCCAAGAGCTCCATCAGATGGCCCAGGAGGCCCACGAAGCCCACGCGAGGTCCCAGGAGGCCCCCAAAAGGCCCCCAAGAGGCTCGCAGGAAGCAGCCAGGAGCCCCCCAGAAAGGGGCCCATCAGTCCCTCAGTCCTTCTCCTTAGCGACTTCATATTTTGCATGTGCTGTTCCTTCCTCCTCCTCCTCCTCCTCCTCCTCCTCCTCCTCATCATCATCATCATCATCAACATCATCATCATCATCATCATCATCATCATCATCATCATCATCATCATCATCATCATCATCATCATCATCATCATCATCATCAACATCATCATCATTATCCTCCTCATCCTTCTCCTCCTCCTCCTGCTCCTCCCCCGCCTCCTCCTCCTCCTCCTCCCTCTCCTCCACTGCTTCCGTCATACCGCGAGGACGAAGACGAGGTCGACGCCACGCCCTTCACAATTCAGATCAGTCGTCGGAATTGCGATGTTCCTACACTCAGCCTCCTTCCTGCTACGCTGTTGCACAGGCACGGTGGCGGGGTTTGCCGCAGGCAGCTGGATACTCATCTGGATCGTGCGTGTAACCGAAGTCACCCTCCATCACTTCGATCAACGTCTTCTCCATATCATAATCGCGGGCACGAGGAACATCGATACCAGGGAATAGATCGCCCAACAAACCCATGAAAACCTTCAGATCGTCGCCTTCGATTTTTGCTACGTTGGTGTCCCGCAGAGACCGCATCAGCACCGCCTGCTCCGAGAGCGAGGGGTCCGCTCGTTTGAAGGAGCCCGCCACGACCAGCACGCTCTTGATGGCGCGCATGCCCCAGTCGTATTTCTTCGACTGCGAGAGGAGGTCCTTGTTTCAGGACCGGCATGTCCCCCTACAGGCGGACTTTGGACGAAGAATCAAAAAGAGCCAAAAAATATTCAAACATGGTCAAAACAACCCCTGGCTATTCCTTGACTATTTTCAAACACTCCTCCTGTAAAGGGACAGGCAAGACTTGAAGTCCTTGTTCAGCGAGTACAGGGTCGCGAACTTGAGGCCGAGCGCCGGCGCCTCGGTGAAGCCCTCGCCCATGAACATGTTCTCGATGATGAGCTGGAAATCCGGGACCATGACCGTGATGGGACGGAAGAGCGCCTCAAGTTGTCCTCCTCCTCCTCCTCCTCCTCCTCCTCCTCCTCATCCCACTCCTCCTCCTCCTCCTTCTCCTCCTTCTCCTCCTCCCCCTCCTCCTCCTCCTCCTCTTCCTTCTCCTCCTCCTCCTCATCATCCTCCTTCTCCTCCTCCTCCTCTTCCTCCTCCTCCTCCTCTTACGAAGGACACCCCAACAATCCGATCATTCAATTTAAAACCGAGTTCAAAATGTGAGGAATATGTTTTAAAAGTGTGAAACATGTGCTTTACATGTTCAAGACATGTTTGAAACATGTTGTAGACATCTGGAAAGTAGTTAGCAACATGATTCCTCTTCAATGATCGTCGTCCACAAGCCTTGAGGCCTTCTGGCAGCTCAGAGCGGCCGAGGTAGCCTGGGTTCATGGTGATGAAGCAGCCCACGGCTGGGTCCAGGTTGATCTCGTCCCCCTGCAGCACGAAACGCTTCGCCTTCGCTCTGATCGCATCGCACACGGACTTAAACTGGACTGTGCACACGGAGAGGACCTCAGGCACGAGGCGGTTGAACTCGTCGAAGCAGCCCCAGGATCCGCTGGCGCTGAGGCCCTTAAAAATGTTTCCGATCGAGACATAGTCCATCTCAGGTGCAGCGTTGATTACGTAGCAAGCCTTGGCCACACCGTTGGCCAAATCCTTCGTGCTTTCCGTCTTACCAGTTCCGGCTGGGCCTGCAGGAGCGCAGCCCATGCAGAGATGGAGGGCCTGCGTGGCAGTGACGTAGATACGATCGGTCAACGGGGTCACCACCAGGCGAGGGCCGTTGCCCAGGTACTCGTACCCGTAGGGCAGCTTGGCGTCGCAGATCTCCATGTTTGCATCGTCGAGCTCCTCTCTCCAATAGCATTTCAGCATGCTCTGCCACTGGAAGGAGTCCTTGCTCACGACTTTCTCCCTGTAAAGCTTCGCTTGGACGTCTCGGTTGTGCGCGTCCAGGGTGATCGCGCACATTATCTTCTGGCGAGTCGGCTTGTCTAGATTCGTCATCGTGAGTTCGACCAGCTTGAGTAGCAGTGCTGCCTGCTTGTCCCACGCATCCTTGACACCGTTGGCGTCACCATCGGCAACGGCCTGAAAGCCCGTCTCCACGAGCTGCACCCAAGTGATGAGCTGCACCAGCAGCGCGCACTGAGCCGCCTGACTGTCGGCGATGAAGAGACCGCGCTTTTCCCCGTCGTCGTTGCAGCCCTCGCTGAAGTACCTCGCGAGCAGATCCCTGGCAAAATACTTGAGGGCGTGGCGGAATGCGTCGATGCACCGGTCTAGGTAAACTTCTACCTTGCAGGAAGAGCCCACAATAGAATCGATAAGCTGGATCGGCGATCGAAATGAAGCGCATCGATGGAAATCGGCAGCCGAGTCGGAAAAAGCCCTGTCGGCGGAAATCGGCACAGCAGCAAGTCTCCATTGGGAAATCGGAGCCCGAATCGGAACCCGAAGTCGCATCGAATCGAAACCGAACGCCGCCGAAGCCGAACCGAACCGAACCGGACCGGAGGGATCGCAGCGAGCCCCGCCTTGCCCTCCAGCTTGAGAGGCTCGGGGAAGGGCACATACTCCTTGCCGACGCAGGCGACCATGCCCGTGGCGGAGGGGCGGGCCTTCTCGCCGTCGGGGAACTCCAGCGTGTAGCTGTCGATGGCGATGAAGAACTTGGGGAACTGGGGCACCACCTTTAGACGAGCGCGTTCCACTACTCGCAAAGTCACTACTCGCAAATGGCCTGGATCCCCCGCGGGGGATCTACGATAAATTACATGAAAGCAGACATGTGTTTTTCGGACGTTTGCGAACGGGGAGACGCAAGATGAAGTTGGGCATGTCCTCCTACAGGGGGACTTTGGGCGAAAATGAAAAAATACTCATAACAAAAAACCTAAGAGGGTCAAAGAATACTCCAAAAATCGTCCCCGACTCTTTCAGTACTATTTTGAAATATTCCTCCTGTAGAGGGACAGGCCCGGCTTAAACGTAAGACTCGGGCACGGGGGGCTGGGGTTGGCCTGCCGGGGCCATCACAACAATGGCGAAAGCCAAGCTGAAATTTGACGCGAGCTCCCGCTGCAGACATCCCACAGAAACAAATGGACCGTCAGAATCCAGGACGCGCTCGTCAAAGAACGCCGGCAAACCCGAGTTCCGGCTTACTCGAGCCTCACGTTTCCCCGAACCTTCGCTGGCGAGTTGCCGTTGCTCAGGACATCAAGCAGGTCTGCGGAGGACATGAAGTAGAAGCGGGGGAAGGCTCTGCGCTTGCCGTCCATGAACTCGTTAAGCGCTTTCTCGCACATGGAAAGCTGAGTCTGTGTCTTCTCCAGGCGCTGGAAGATGTTGCCCTGGTTGCAGAAGTCCTTGCAGATCGTCATCTCGCTGCCCTGCTTCAGGATCTCCTTGACATCCATGTCGATGCCGACGAACTTGTCACTGTCTTCCGGCAGCTCCTTCTTCACCTCCTCGCTGTAGATAAACAAGTTTTCGAGGAAGGCCCACGAGCGCTGGACCTCCGACAACGCCTGGGAGACCTCGGCCACGTTGGCCAGCGTCTTCTGCCAGAAAACGACCTCCGTCTCGAAAGTGGACAGAAAACGGGACGCAAACATGTTCTGAACTTGAACCTGATGCTCCTCCAGGGTCTCGAACTTGTCGTCGGTGATCTTCATTAATTTGATCTCGTCGTTCCCCTTGTGCGGTTCGAACTCAAACTCTACACCTGCCCACTCGCCGGAAATCTTCTTCAGTGTGGCCTCCATCTTCGACTCCTGCTTCGCCTGGTCCGCCGTGTCCTCGACGGCGTCTGAGAACTTGTGAAGCTCCAAATTCCACATGTCGCGCAGCAGGATGTCGGGCGTCACCGTGATTGACTTCCCGCAAAGCTCCATGAGCTGTGTCCAGTGCCTCGGCCGCATTGCGGGGTCCCGCAACTCCCCGGCAAGTGGCAAGAACGTCACCCATTTCTTGACAACATCCTGGATCCCTAGGTAGGCGTCGCACTTCCTGTCGACCTTTACCTCCTTCAGCTTCTTGAAGAGCGCCTTAATCTCGTCTTCCATCTCGCCTGCAACCACGACGCCCCACCTGACGACCAGAAATTCTTCTGTGGTAGTGATCCTCGTTCGCTCGAACTCCCACAACGAACGCACGCTCGCGACGTCCTCGCGCATCGCCTGCATGATCTTCTTGGAGCCGCTCAGAGCGTCCGCATAGTTGAAGTTGGTGGCGATATACGACAGGTCGTCCGTCCGAGACTGGAGCTTGTCCAAATCAGCGGTAACATCGTTCAAGCGTTTGGTGGCGAGCTCCAGGCCGCTCTTGTAGAAATCCGCCACAGTGCCCCCGTGGCACGTGAAGGACTGTAGAAAGCCGAAGGCTGTTTGGTAGAGCTATCTATTCCTCTCAAGGACCCCACCCCTCTGGTCGCAGAATGTGGCATGCATCACCCCTCTCTCGAGGCCACGATCCCCGGTAAATGAACCCAGCGGGACCGCAGTTAAGGGCCTTCTTCCTTGCACTGGCATTGCTTGGCATTGCTTGGCATTCCTTGGCACTGCTTGGCGTTGTTTGGCGTTGCGTGGCATTGTTGTTTAGAATTGCTTGGCATTGCTTGGTTTTGTTTGGTTTTGCTTGGAGTTGCGTGGCATTGTTGTTTGGCATTGCTTGGCGTTGCTTGGCATCGTTGCTTGGCATTGATCAGCACTGCTTGGCGTTACTGGCACCGCGTGGCAATCGACTGGCATTGCTTGGCGTTGCGAGGCATGGCTCGGCACTGCTGCGCCTTGCTGGGCATTGCTTGGCATTGCTCGCTCAGCCTGGGCAACCCCGGGCCACGCCGGGCAGCCCCGAGCAACGCGTCGAACGACGAACCCCAGGTTTAGGTCGGGCATGTCCCCCTACAGGGGAATGTTGGACGGACAACTATATATATATATGTGTGTGCATATAAAACGTTTAAAAAATACCCGAATATAGTCAACAACGCGTCCCCATACAATTGTTTGACTATTTCTGAGAATTCCTCCTGTAGAGGGACGTGCCCGATGTAACCCCAGACCCACAGGTGTATTTCAAAAGCAAAAAGACAAGTGGCACGATGCCCCTGGCACCTGCACAAGGGAGGGCGAGCGCCAGGACAAGCGGGGTGAGGAGGAGGGGGGGGTTGTTGCGGAGGTCCCGGTGTTCTCTTGGGGGGGCATCATGAGGAGGATGGGGGCAGGGGGGCCCAGGATGCGGCAGGCGAACGGTCGAACGACGACGACGAAAATAGAAAGGCTCCGAGCTCTGGATCCCGCCTGCGCAGAAGAACACAGGGCTCTCGGGCCTCGGGGGGGGGGCCCGAGGGAAGCCGAGGTGGAGGCTTCGAGGAACGGGCTTCGGGGGGAGGACACGGTCGAACGACGACGACGAAAATTGAAAGGATCCGAGCTCTGGATCCCGTCTGCGCAAAAGAACACAAGTCTCTGGGGTCCCGGGCTTAGCTGCCCAGAAACGCAACACGCAAGCCGCAGCGTGTTGACACGGATCTCAACACGTAGAGTGAAAACGTAGGTCTCGCGCGATACGTTTGCCAAAACGCGGGCCAATACGTTGAGCCAACGCGCAAAGTATTGACACGTACGTTTTGAGCACGGCACGTGTTGCGTATCGACACGGGCGCACCAAAGCACCTAAGGCCCCGGGGGGGGGGCCGAAGGGAAGCCAGGTCGGAGGCTTCGGGGAAAGGGGGGCTGCGGGGGGAGGGCGACGAGCAAGACGGGGGCCCCGAGGGGAAGCCCGAAGGGAGGCCCCGAGGGGAGGCTGGGGGTGGGGAGGACGAGCCGCGACCAGACACGAAAAGGACGCTCCGCGAACCAGCAGGGAGGAGGAGGAGGAGGAGGAGGAGAAGGAGGAGGAGGAGGAGGAGGAGGAGGAGAAGGCGGAGGAGGGAGGAGGAGGAGGAGGGAGGAGGAGGAAGAGGAGGAGGAGGAGGAGGAGGAGGAGGGAGGAGGAGGAGGAGGGAGGAGGAGCAGGAGGAGGTGGAGGAGGAGGAAGAGGGAGGAGGTGGATGAAGGAGGGAGGAGGGAGGAGGAAGAGGAGGGAGGAAGGAGGAGGGAGGGAGGGAGCCCCAAGGGGGGGGGGACAGGGGGGAGGCCTCGAGGGGAGGCCGCGGGGGGGCCCAACGGGGGGGGGGGGAAGGAGGACGAAGCGCGACGACGAAGCAAGGCAGAGGGCCCCGCGGCCCAGGAGAGAGGCCCCGAGGGGGGGGCTAGGAAGCCAGGAGGGAGGAGGAGGGCGGAGGAGGAGGAAGAGGAGGAGGAGGAGGAGGAAGAGGAGGGAGGAGGAGGAGGAGGAGGAGGAGGAGGAGGAGGAGGAGGAGGAGGAGGAGGAAGAAGAAGAAGAAGAAGAAGAAGAAGAAGAAGAAGAAGAAGAACAGCAACGCCGAGAACGGCGGTCCTGCCACTTGGCGTTCGGGGGGGAACGCGGCGGCCCCGCTCAGAGACGCCGCGTCCAGCTGCAGCGGCTCCCCGATGTCGATGAGCCGCACGATGTCCCTGTGCCGCAGCTGCGGCTGCGTGGCCACGCTGGGTGCCATCCCACGGCTCCAGATTCTGCGAATCAGCTCAGCGTGGTCTCCGTCATGCATCACCATGGCTATGAGCTCGCAGATGGCGATGACGCCGAGCTCGTAGTAGTCATCACCAATGCTTGAGACTGGTCGCCGTACTTCACCCGCAACCAGCTGGGTGGCTTTTCCAATTTGTTTCGCCTGGAAACACCATTTGCGCCACCAGCCGCGTCGGCCCCCATGCACTGACCACTTCCACGTGCACACTTCGAGGCGAGCCTGCCGCACGCGCTGTTTACCACGCGGGTGCACCAGGGGGCAGGCTCCAGCAAACACATTGGCGACTGAGCCCAACGCCACGCGCTGTTTACCTCCGCGGGCGCCCCTGGGGGCTGGGACTTGCGTTCTAACGCCGCCAGGGTCATCAGCCCATGCATGGTGGCGCCCATCATCGCCATGAGCAGCGGCTGCATACCGTTGAAAGCTGTCAGTGCCGTCCCGCGGCGCCAGATTCCTCGGAATCAACTAAGCCATCAGTATCCGTGCTGCATTGACGGGCACCAGCTTGAGCTCGCGATGATTGGCTGGAGGATGTCGAGTTCGTAGTAGCCTTCACCGCAGTCCGCTTCAGGTCGCCGCACTTCTTCCGCAACCGACGGGGTGGCCCCTCCAGTTTGTTTCGCCTGGAAACACCACTTGTGCCCCCCGCCGCGTCGGTCTCCATGGCTTGACCTCCACTGCCACCAGTCGCTGACGAAGGCGATGATGCACTCCTGCTCGTTCGTGCCCCCAGCCCAGAGGAAAGCACTTCTCTGGCCATCTGGGGCGGCATATCAGCAGCGAGCGCAGCCGCAGCGCTCCTGCCAAGGAAGGTATTCTGTCCGTCGCACTGCAGCTCCCGGCCCTTTTCCTCTCTTTTGATCCGCTCGCCCAGCGCCGCCATCCTGGTCTTGAAATCGCAGGGCCCGTCAGGTACAGCTCGCACTACTGACGTCTTCTCCTGCATAGCCGCGACCGCCACCTTGGCAACAGCACCTATCTGCACGGTAGCGTCGATGTACTTTGCCAACTTGCGGTGTGGACCGACACTGTGTCTCAGGTTGTACAACACCTCCGCTCCTTTGGCAGTGGGGTCGGTACACTCCGATCTGAGCTTGACCTTCCTCCGCTGCTGCGCCCACGCGCCACGGCCAGCACGCGCGAAGACCGCCCCCCCAACTGCTGAAGCAAGGTCACCACGCTGATTCACTGCAACAAGTCTGTGGCCAAGAGGTTCTCGCGAGAAATCGACCAAGAAGGACGGCGTGCCACGACAATCATTCATAACGTCCTGCTCGTCCTGGCCGCATAGCTGCAAGCATTGAGTACACTGGGTGCCCGGGGACGCGTCAGCCCACTGACGCCACCCTTGCGTCCGCGTGCTGCGTACTTTCCTGTGCCCTCGGGACCGCGCCCACCCCTGGGCCTCCTGCACGCACAAGGGGAGGGTGCCCGCCACCAGCTTCGCAAGCTGAAGACACCTCTCCTCAGCTTGCTGCATGCGCTCGGCAAACTCGTCTGTGATGGCCTCGTGCATTCTGGCGCCCTGCTTGGCGAAGTGACCGGCCACCACGCTGCCGTCCGTTAACCTCCTCATGGCGTCATCCAGCTTCTCGCAGTCCTCGCCTGACCTGGGCTTTGATGTGAGTCACCTTTTTCCACATAAGACTGCCCAGGCATACTCCTCGCGAACTGCAACACTCCGCCGCACATCGAGTTGAATGCCACTTGCCTGTGATCCGAAGAGGCCGCAGCTTTCACCGTGCCCATGAAATCAGCATACGCCCAACACCGTCGGTGAGCCACCTGCCCAGTGCACGCATAAGCCAAGCACGCTGCAATTGCCGAAGTTTGGGGAAGCGTCGAGGGCACAGGAGCGAACAGACTCCTCAGTGGCACATCCGACTGAGGACCCAGCAAAGCGATTGCCCATCCTGCTCGCTGCAGGACCAACAGCCCAGGCTTCGAACACGAAACGTCGATGGCGATCTCGATGAAGTCGGTGTCAGCACAACCCGCATCAGTCACAATGGTTTCAGGAGCTGGGTCAACGTCGATCTCGGATACCCTGCAGGAAATCATCACCCACTGCTGCCTCCCGCCGCACATCTTGAACTGGCGCAAGAGTGCAGGCAACCAGCCGATGCGCCAGCGTCTCCACCGCCCCGCACTCGCACCTACCATCAATGATATAGCCCTCACGTAGCGCTCGAGATCGCGTCCACACTCCAGCACAAACACAGCTCACGCTGCAAAATTTGCGATGCTGATTGAACTTCCTCGACTTTGCTCTGGTATAGGGACGAGTCAGGCCGAAGGAGACGCGAGCATAAGGATCATCGAACCACTTCTGGCCCACACGTAATTCATGCTGACGGCATAAACCTTTCTCCAATAATCTCTGCAACATGACTGGGGTGAGCTGATCCACTTGCACGACCTCGCCGCTATGATTCAGCCACCTGTCACCAGAGAGTGCCTGCCAACCTGCCCGACCTACGGATAGAGCTGCACGCTGCAATGGACCGCGTGCAAGGGACCACTTCGCCACTATACCAAGATCAAGGACTGCAGCTCGCCACCGAGCAAGTAGCTGCGCCGTCGCGACCATGGACTGGCTGGGGAAAACTTGGGGTAGCCACAACATTCTGCACCATTGCGTCGCTGGCGCAAAGGCTTCCCTTATCACAGGATCCCCGTGTAATGCCATCTTCCCGGCAGATGAGACTCCACCGTGGTACGGCTCCCGGTGCATCTGGTAGTGCTCCCCCAGGGTATTGAGCTCGCTGTCGCTGGCGCCATTGACCTCTACCCCATAAATCAAGGCTGGCCTCGCTCCAGTCTGATGCACCCCGGCTATACGCCTTGGTCGGGATACACCCCCTGTACTTCTGTAGTTTCTTCAAACGCTGAGAGTAGTGGTGCACCCTCTGCTTGCACTTCCCTCTCGTCTTGGCAGAGCCTCGAGACCGACCCCCAGCAAAGTCAGCACCGAGGTAGGGAGTAGATCTTACACCGACCTTCACATTGACATCAAGCCGATGTGTTATCTCTGTCGTGATATCTTGAGAGCTTCCAACCACCGCTAGCTTGTCATTGACAGTCGCACCCAGCCTGCGCACTGTTTCACGGAAACCTTCAGCTGCTGCAACTGCTTACTCCACTACCATTTCCGTGGGCTCGCTCTCCGCACCCAGGGAGGCGTCATCGATGTACGACGAGAACCTGACCAGGGGGGAAAGCGTCACTTATCTATCGTACTCCTCCACTGCGCGAGTTCTGATCACGACGTCCGCATTCCCATCTCCAGCTGGAAGCCATCAACTGCATGCCTAGGACGACTGCCATGATGCATTCGTAGGCGGATTATCCATGGACCTTGCCACTGGCTGAAGACAACTTTCATCTGGGCCGCCCCCGTTCCGAGTCTGACAAAATTATCTCGCGCCTCTCCAGGGGTGTCGTCTCGTAATGCTTGTAGTCAGCAATGACCATCGCCGTGCGCCTCCGCCTCAAGACGTTGGTCGCCGTCTTCGCAGCGAGGATCCACGCGCTATCAATCGCGCTACGTCCCGACGCTGCCCCCCAGTACTTCCTTGAAACATGTTCCTGTAGCCTACGCAGCTCAGGTCGACGGGCACGTTGCCATACCCTGTAGCTCGCAAAGTAAAGTATGATGAGCCTGTGGCCTCCCATGGCCTTAGGGAGCATCGGCATAACCATCCACGCGAACTGCCGCGGTAGCAGTCCCATGCGCTCACTTGCTTCCCGGAGAGCGCCTAGCACCGGCAATACCTCATCACTCAGATGTTGCAAGTGGGACGGATGGAACCCATCGATACTGCTGGACGCGCGCGTCGTGAAGGTCCTCGACGCGCTGCGGATCGCACTCGGCGTGGCCTTCCGCAAGGCCGAACTGTCAGGCACCCAAGCGACAGGAGCCCTCTCTTCTGCTCGCCATAATCCGCTGTACTGTTCCTCCATGCCCGCCACGATACGATGAGGGTGAGCCGAGAATTCACCACTTCGCTCTAGCACCATTGTTGGGGCTTGCCCATGCTTGTACGATGTCATGCGATGAAGTCGGCCAGCTCCGTCTTGGCTTGCCCCGTCACACCATTCCTTCCACCTCTGAGCGCTGTCGCGATCAGCATCCTGCAGCGCCGACGGAATATCATGATCGGCTTCTTCCAGCAGGAATTTGATGTCATCTAAAGTGAAACCACAGGACGACAAGCACCGCCGTGCATGTACGATGGTAGAATCCAATATATGACAAATACCTTGCCCAGGGCAGAAAGTGAGCTGAAATCCGAGCACCTCATCCTTCAGCCCTGTCCATCGAGTAGAGCATCCTTTAACCGTTTCCATCCATCTGCTATGTTCTCAAAGCCTTCCTGGTCACGCCCTTCATAGCTGTGCTCGACCCACTGCGGCTGAACGTGACGGGCATAGTTGTCAAATTGAGTTACCTCACTGCCAGTAATATGTCCCAGCCGCACTCCAGCTTGCACTGCAAACATCGCCCGGGCCGTACTGAGGAAATGCCGCGCTGCGTCTACGTTCCCGCGCTGCGCAATGTCGACAGCAGACTCCGCATAAGCAAGCTCGTTGTGCCAGTCAACGTCAGGGCGATGAGGTCCGTACACAACTCCAGCAGGCAGCTTTTTCCCACCAACATAGGTGAGGTACTGAAGCTTGCCAGCGACTGTGGCCATCTCCACCACGACGGGTCTGTGAGGTTTTGTCGCCCATGTACGATCAACTTTCACCTGCTTGACTAACCTGATAGCCGCCGTGGTCATCGCGAAGTAATCGATCGTGGTGTTCGCCTTGGCCGTCCTGCACGTGATCCCGGATGGCTTGACACTAGCGACCTTCGCATTCGTAGTGAACGTAGAAGAATTGACCTCCTCAGCCTCCATGTCCCCGTCGCCACCGATAATGCAGGGACCTTCGAACCCTGCCATTGCAAGACCGATATTCATGAGCACCTTCGCACTACGAGAGGACATCCCCTCAGCCGTGAACAGGTATAGGTTGAAGAGATTGAGCGAAGGCCACCCAGGAACATCCACCACGACATGCTGAGCCCTATGAGGAACAATATCAGAGCCGAATGAAATCTTCCTGTTCGTGTCACTCTGCCTGCCCAGCCGTCCATGCGGATATCGCGGACCTCTGGGTCCATTAGACTGACGAGCAAATACAGCAACACCTGCCGTCGCCAGCTTGCCTTTGCCAGTTTGACCCGGCACAAGGATGACACACCAGCCACGCGCCTGGGACCACGAACTGAGTGACTCACACTCCCAAACATGATATACGATTTCCTGTGCCATTAGTATAAGGGCAGAGGTGCATTCCATGTCCCCGTGGAAGCGTGGTGCATGTTATTCCACAGGTCGTCAACCTCATCTTTGTCAAATGAGAAGTATGTAGCCCGCTTGGTTCCTACAGGGGTCCGTGCCGAAGCTCCTGAGCATGACCCATCAGCTCCACCATCTGCATCGCCAGCAGCAGCAGCCACATGAGGGTTCGGCTGAGCACGGACCTTGGAGGCGACCTGCTTGCACAGCATGGTGCGCACCTGAGTCCAACGGGCATCAGAGACGAGCTGGGAGGCGAAGGTCCGCAGCTTCTCGGCCCCGTCCTCCTCTTCGCCTTGCAGCTGTTGGGGATCAAGTACGAAATGGTCCTCCAGGATCTCTGACTTGAACATGTCCCCTGCGCCCCCAAGCTTGGCCGCGTGGGCGGCGACCTGCTGCTCGAGGGAGACAACCTCAGCTACGTTGGCCTCAAGGTGAGCCTTCTTCTGGTCGAGTGCCTCCTGGATCCTCTCCAGCTGCTGTTCCAACGAAGATATTTCCTTCTTGGCGTTCTGCACCTGCGACTTGACTTTCGCAAGCTTCCGCACGCACTGGGAGGAGGAGGAGGAGGAGGAGGAGGAGGAGCAGGAGGAGGAGGAGGAGGAGGAGGGGGAGGAGGGAGGAGGGAGGAGGGAGGAGGAGGAGGAGACCAGACCACCCCAACCCAACCAAAGACCCGAATTCGGGTCAGGGTTGGCGCGGGCTTCATATGGTGCGTTTCCCCATGAACTGAAAATGGAGGCAAATCAGGGCCTTCGGGTTGGGTTGGGGTAGCTTGGCGGACAGTGATATATCTATATCTATATATGTACATACATACGTACACACATACATACATGCATATACACATACACACAGACACACATGCCTGCCTACCTACCTACCTACCTACCTACATACATACATACCTACATACCTGCATATCTACAGACCTACATACCTGCATACATACATACATACACACATACATACATACATACATACATACATACAGACAGACAGACAGACAGACATGCATGCATACATACATACATATGTATATACAGGACCTCTCAAGCATGCTGTCTCACGAAGGGAGCCCCCAGAACCCAATTCCCATCGAGACGCTTCTTCTTGGGGCTCAGGGCGGGATCTGTCCGTGGAGGCCTGTGGCGGACATATCGCCAGAGCACTGTACAGTAACGCTCTGGCTCAAATCGATATCCATCTCTATTGCTAAAGGCTCAAACGGATGTTGCTAAACGGACTTACGTCCTAGGCAGAGGACTTTCATCAAAATCTGGAGTTCGGTAGCGGAGCGAGTCGGCTCCCTTGCGAGATTTACATCACATGGTGTTCTGACATGATTGTTCAATTATTGCGTATCTTCTAGACTTGGATATCACGAAGGAGTTGGATACAGCTGTCCATGTTACACATTTCAGCGGCGAAACCGTTGGCAACTCCTACAATGACCCCTCTCTTGTTGTCTCTCCCGCTCTCTCGCTCTCTTCTCTCTGTCTCTCTCTCTCTCTCTCTCTCTCTCTCTCTCTCTCCCTCTCCGAAGCAATACTCAAAAAAAGTACCTCCCGGTTAGCGCCCAAAAGCTTCTTCTATACGCGAATGTCGAGAGGCACTAAAAAAATGGAGCCGCTTCACGCGATTGGAACAATACCAATTGGGAGCAGCACTGACGAGCAGACTCAAAGGGGCGCCATTGCAAGCCAAAGATCTACGAATTGGACGTCCTGATCAGAGCGACAATGTTATAAGCGTGCGATGATTAGAAGCAGTGAGCCGACCGCGAGACGCACCGATATTCAGCGAAGCTGGCAGTGAACTCGTTGTGGTCATGAACAGTGGTATCCAGATATTGGTGGACAGGCTCTTTGAGATGTAAGGACTGAATGATCAAGACCCCGCCTGGACATCATCGGACATATCCTCTACGCATCGCAAAGGGCAACATCAAGAGTTCATTCCCCAATCAGAGCTTGCCTCTGTAGGGATCCTAGCGGATTCATATGGTTAGGTTAGGTTTACCACCGATTTTCGCCGCACGCCCCGGTGCCCGGGTGCCCAGGTGCCCGGGTGCCCGGGTGCCCGGGTGCCCGGGCGTGCCCGGGGATGCCCGGGTGCCCGGGAGTGCCCTATAGCCATATAGCCCTATAGCCCTATAGCTCTATAGCCCTATAGCCCAATAGCCCTATAGCCCTATAGCCCTGCAGCTCTATAGCTCGATAGCCCTATAGCCCCATTGCTCAATAGCCATATAGCCCTATAGCCGTATAGCCCTATAGCTCTATAGCCCTATACCCCTATACCCTATAGCCCTATAGCCGTATAACCCTGTAGCTCTATTACCCTATAGCCCAATAGCCCTACAGCCCATATAGCCCTATAGCCCTACAGCCCTAGAAAGATTATGATTGGGTTTTTTCTCCGGTATCATTTCGTAAATACCCGTTCGATCGGGAACACATGTTCGAAGAAGCCGAACGATACTGAGGACTACGAATGGGAGAATTAGCTAAGGCATGGCTCCTTGGTCTCGGACCACAGTCGCGGACCAAGTATTAGCAAACCTTCGCGTGAAAGTCAACGGAGATTTGAATATACGGCGAAAAATGGTTCGGCTCCAGCTCAAAGTCACCCCGAACGAACTAGTAGCGAATGAGCAGCACGGAGGATATCGAAACAAATACGTGGAGTATCGCCACTGCCCATTCGACGACTGGGACTACGACAACTGGCACGAGGATTAAAAACTGACTGTTACGATGAATGGTACCACGAAGAGTACGACGCGTATCAGGATGACGACTGGTACGATTTTAATGGAGATCAAAACGGATACGGCGGAGGCACATCGTCAGGAGGAATGGCACACTTGCCTACTCCAACGGCAGCAGATGAAGACTACGAGTAGAACGACCAGCATGAAAGATGCAAAAGAGTAAAAGGCAAAGATTCAAAATCAGGGGGCCACGGTCGCAAGCGACTTCAAGGAAAGCAATGTACTACTTGCACGGCAACGATTCACACTGCAGATAATTGCCCTTCCAAGGACGACCAGAACAACCAGCATAATCATGAGGCAGCATCAGGAAGACCAGCATCCAGGCATTACTACAGCAAAGACCGCGGCCGAAAAGGTAAGTAGGGCGATCGTCACAACGGCGATGGGAAAGGATACGATCGACAGCGACGATACCAGCGACCTCCTGTTGGCCGAAACGATTTCCAGCCACGACAACCCTGGAAAGGTAAGGACAAGGGCAAGAAAAGTCGACGCTGAAAAGCCGCAGGACATGGGGGGCGATGTGGTGATCGACCATAGTAACATGGCTTTATTTACGAATCGGATCAGAACTGAGATTATGGAGGCTACCCGACCTTGCCTACGGTTCACGAGAATCCAGACAGCCCATCGGCGACTGCGACCTCACCACCAATATCACCAGCAGGATCGAAACAGCAATCAGCAGAAGGACACCGTCTTTACACCCCACTCGATCACAAGCAACGAGAGAGAAGACCCCGACCCGGGCAGGATCAGCATGTGCTGACATCGTCGACGACAACGAAGAAGAACTGCACAAGGATATCCACGGCCTCCTCCCGGACCAAGTCCAAAGCCGCAGGAGAAGACGTCGTCGGCGACGCCGACTGCGGCCACTCCGACCAGGAATCTGTCCGCAGACACGTGCGGCGGGCAGATCGCCAGACTGCGTGCAGAACAGCCCTCTGACGGCTGGATGGGAAGCTTGACACTCTGGCGGTCACATCAAACAAATCCAAAAAATACCGCACAGCCCGTCTCATGCAGAAACACTGGCAGCAGCGAGAGGAGTTCCCATGGCAGAAACTGCTGGCATGACTTAGACGAAACCAAGGACCAACACTTTGTGTGGGTCACAGAAGCCACTGCAGTTGCAGGAACGACTTGATCGAGGACACTTGAGCTCGCCAGTGGATGCTATTCGACTATATGGACCATATGGATGTATGTCAGCTCTGTTGTAGAAGACGCACCACGCCACAAGATAAATCACAACGTCTTGTAAAACGATCACTATGTGAAGGATAACAGGCAATGAGGCTCAGACCTTCGTTTCATAACAGAAAACTGATGGTCTCAGATATGTTGACCAAGGACGTGGGAGAATACTCCAAAGCATTGCTGGAGTTGCTTGCTACAGGTACAGTGCGACTTCGGTGCTCGATAAGAAAAGAAAGCCACTGCGCTGCAGAGTTCACCCGGCTTTCAAGGAGATGACGACGTGAGGCATTTCACCATTGGGACTTCAATGTCGTGCGAATGGTTCGCATGGGCGAGTTAATCGAAGATTGTATATTTCCCACTCCGTCTCGTTTAATGATCATAAGAAAACAACAAACTAAAATATATAACCATAATCCCACCAGCCTTTTTATGGCGAGAGTGGTTTGGAAGGTTTCCTCGTTCAACCTATTTCTTATCCTTCGGGGAGGGGCTTACCCCTCGTCCTATACCCTAATCTGAATCTTGACGGGGGGTCCGCGACCGATTGGAGCGTCCAAGAAAGCATCGACCAGAAGGCAAATCATGGATGGCCCCAGATGGCCCCCAAGGCTCCCAAGAGTGCCACGAGGGGGCCCAAAAGGCGCCCAGGAGGCCCCAAGGGGCCAACAAGAGGTCCCCAAGAGGCTCCCAAGAGACCCCAAAGATGCCCCAAGAGGCGCCCCCGCCCCCTCCTCCTCCTCGGATTCCTCCTCCATCCTCCCCCTCTCAGGGTATGACGACTTCCATAACACTTTTTGCCAGCTGCATGTTCCTCCACATCTCTGATCAAGGCAGCTCGCCTGGGCATCGTTTCTGCATGGGCTGGTGGGGTCACGCGATTCGTCTAGACTTTAGAATATGGTGTTTAGGACATGTTAGGAATGCTGTCGCATAAGAGTCCTTGAGGAGCCCGGGGACCCAGGTCCTATCGAGACGCCTCTTCTGAGATCAGACCAGGATCTGTCCGCGGAGACCTGTGGCGGACGGATCGCCAGAGCACTGCCGCGTTCTGGCTCAAGTTGCGGGTAGCCTGAGATATCCACCTTTCTGGCGAAACGTTCATGCGGCTTTCGCTTGACAAACTTACTCATCAAAATTTGGAGTGGCCCCGCGGGGAGGCCAGGGGGGGAAGACGAACCACGACGACTACGGAAAATAAAAGCACATTGAGGGAGCCCGGAGAGACGCCGGTGAGAGGGCCCCAAGGGGAGGCCAGGGGGAAGGACGAATCACGACGACGAGCGAAAATAAAAGGTTCCGTGGCCCAGAAGGAAGGCCTCGAGGGAGGTGAGGTTGGAGGACCCGGGGGAGGGGGGGGTGCGGCTTGGGGGGGATGAACCACAACGACGAACGCGAAGGCCACGGAGTAGGCCCCGAGGTAGGCCAGGGGGAGGCCCGAGGGAGGCCAGGGGGGACGAACCACGGCAGCGAACGAAAATCAAGAGATCAGAGCTCCAAAGCACAGCTGCACACGAGAAGAAGAAACCTTTTTAGGCGGCCTGCCAGGGGGGGGAAATCTCAAAATAGGCTTGCCCTATGGGAGTTCTAATTCATTCTCTACTAATTGGTCCGCTGCCCCCCCTAATTCCTATGCCTCCCCTAGCTTCGATGGCTATGCCTATGCCTATGCCTCCCCCAATTCCTATGCCTACGCCTGCTTGCTTGCTTGCTTGCTTGCTTGCTTGCTTGCGCGATTGCACGCTTGCTTGCTTGCTTGCTTTCTTGTTTGCTTGCTTGCTTGAGCGCTTGCTTGCACGCTTGCTTGTTTGCTTGCTGAGTTGCGGATTCCAAGCATGTTTGGTTCCTCTGATTCCTTGATTTGAGTCGTCTATCTATTTGGAGTCAACGCTGGCTGATATGAGAAAGGGCGTGCCTTCTCAGAAGGCTCGGAAGTCCCCCAGACGTCTGAGAAGCTCTCCAAATAGGCTTGCCTTATAGGAGTCCTAACTCATGCTCTACTAATTGGTCCGTTGCCCCCCCCCCCTCCACTAATTCCTATGCCCCCCCCCTGTAATTCCTATGGCTATGCCTATGCCTATGCTTATGCCTCCCCCTAACTCCTATGCCTCGCCTATGCCTATGCCTGCTCGTGCGCTTGCACGCGTGCTTGCTTGCTTGCTTGCCTGCTTGCGCGCTTGCTTGCACGCTTGCTTGCTTGCTGAGTTGCGGATTCCAAGCATGCTTGATTCCTCTGATTCCTTGATTTGAGTCGTCTGGTCTATTTGGAGTCGACGCTGGCTGATATTTCTAAGCCTTCCCCGAAGACAGAAAACACTTCTCAGAAGGCGCGAGGGCTTCGGAGAAGTCCCGCCGCCTTCTGAGAAGGCCTTCTCCTTCTCAATTCCCCCCCTCGCTCGCCGCCGACTGTCTAGGCGAAGCATCATCAGGGAGAAGCAGCGGATTTTCGCTTTCCCGAGACAACGATCCCCGGGGCGAGGGCTCTCCGCGCATATCCCCGATGCTGGAGAGACAGCCGAGGCGAGCAGGCGGAGCCGCCGAGAGGGTCCAAGACGCCTCCAAGCCGATCCAAGACGATCCAAGATGGTCCCAGACGCCTCCCCCTCCTCCCCATCCTACACGCCCCTTCCCCCCCCCCTTCCCCCCCCCCCCCTCTCCCCCTGCTCCCCCTCCCCCCCCCCCCCCCTCCCCTGGGGAAACCTCTTCAGGCGAAGCACCATCAGGGAGAGGCCGCGGATGCTCGCGCCCCCGCGGCCGCGAAGACCCCTGGGGCGAGGGACCTCCGCGCATCCCCCAGGGCGGGAGAGGCGGGCCGAGGCAGGCGGGCGGAGCCGCCGAGACTTGGCCCAAGACACCTCCAGGACGATCCGAGACGGCCCCCAGGCGGCCCAAGATGGGATATGCGCGGAGACATACTAGGTTACTAGATTCCCAGACATGATCGCGTCGCAACAAAAAAAAAAAAACAGGACGGCCAGTGTTTCGCTATTCTCGGCGCCTGGGGGCCGTCGCCGGGCCCCGGGACCGTCCAAAAACGACTCGGGATGAAAAACCGGTCCCAGGGAAAGGGTCTGGATTTCCGGGGACGCCGTCCTGAAAAACTCAGGAGGCCGCATGTTTGGGTTACACCCAAGGAGCAAATCCGATCAGTGGATGGCTTGAGATGGGGTCGATGACAAGATCGATGAGGAGATCGACAGGGAACCCGGGAACCTGGGAGCCAGGGAACCACCGAAATCGGCCCAGAACCAATGACCAAGAGCCCGGGAACCCAGAACTGGGAACCCAGGAACCCAGCCGGCCACCAAAATCGGCGGGGCCAAGTCTTTCAATTTCCACTGGGACCCCTTCAGTGCAAGCACTGATTGGGGAATGTGCTCCTTGGAGACGCGCGTCCGACCCGAACATATAGTATACCCAAATTGCAATATAACGTTTCCCGAGCGGTGTGCCCAGAAAGCGCCCGCCACGACGCATGTACTAGAAGATTTCTCGGTGCGCGCGTCGCCACTAGGGGGGCGACGCATATATAGTATAAGTATGTTGGGGTGACGCCGGCAAGATGCCCTCGAGACGGACCAAGATGCCTCCAATAGCACACAATAGGACCACAAGGGGACCACCAACAGGGTCCGACAAAAACGAAGATCATGGTGTTTCTCTGGCCTCTGAGTGAGCTTCGCACTCTCGCGTTTTTCGGATACCCGTCAGCTCTAGACGGCCCAAGAAGCCTCCAAGATGGGGCCAAGCCTGTCCGAAAGGACCCAAAGAGGATCCCAAGACGACGGCCCAATTATGCCTCCAAGACGGCCCCAAGACGGCTCAAGAGGGCCTCCGGAGAGACCAAGACGGTCTTAGAAAGCCCTCCGACGGCCCAAGACGGCCACAAAACGCCCCAAGACACCGCCCATACGGCCAAGAGGGCCCCAAGACGGACCAAGAGAGCCCCAAGACCGCCGACAAGGGCCCCGAGACGGCCCTCCAGGGCCCCAAGACCGCCAAGACTGCCAACGGGAGCCCAAGACACCCCCAAGACGGCCCCAGGACGAGAGTTCATCAAGAAGTGAAGACGAAAAGTGTTACATGTGACGGCCTTCCACTTGCTCCTCCTGTATCCTCCTGCTCCTGCTCCTGCTCCTGCTCCTGCTCCTGCTCCTCCTCCTCCTCCTCCTCCTCCTCCTCCTCCTCCTCCTCCTCCTCCTCCTCCCTCCTCCTCCTCCTCCTCCCTCCTCCTCCTCCTCCTCCTCCTCCTCCTCCTCCTCCTCCTCCTCCTCCTGCCTCCTCCTCCTCCTCCTTCTCCTCTCCTCCTCCTCCTCCTCCTTCCTCCTCCTCCTCCTGCCTCCTCCTCCTCCTTTTCCTCCTCCTCCTCCTGCTCCTCCTCCTGCTCCTCCTCCTCCTCCTCCTTTCCTCATCATCATCGTCATCATCATCATCATCATCGTCATCGTCATCGTCATCGTCATCATCATCATCATCATCATCATCATCATCATCATCATCATCATCATCATCATCATCATCATCATCATCATCATCATCATCATCATCATCATCATCATCATCATCATCATCATCATCATCATCATCATCATCATCATCATCATCATCATCATCATCATCATCATCATCATCATCAGCATCAGCATCAGCATCAGCATCAGCATCAGCATCATCATCATCATCGTCGTCATCATCATCAGCACCAGCAGAATCATAAGTATCAGCATCAGCATCGGCATCATCATCCTCAACATCCTCATCAAGGCTCCCCTGGGCTTGGAGACACGAGGTGTCACACGTGACGGCCCCCCGTGCCCCCACAAACAGTTGCCAACCAGAAGGCTGGGCTGGCACGGTGGCAGGACCTGCCGCAGGCAGCTGGATAGTAAGCCTCCTTGCGCAAGCCCGACTGGTATGTTTTCAGCTCGGTCTCGAATTCGGCGATCCTCTTCCTGTACAAGTCGCTCTCCTTCTGCTCCGTCGGCTGTATTTCCTTCTGCTTGGCGATAATATCCTCCTTCAGCTGCGTCAAGTTCGCACCGACCTTCTTCAGCTGTTTCAGCTGCTTTTCGCCTGGCAGCCCCTCCCTCTCAAGCTGTGCGAGGGTCTCGAAAATCTCGTCCTGACGCAGGATCAGCGTCTCCTCTTGGTCGTACATGTCCTTGATGTGGTTCATCACCTTGATCAGGGCCATGACGTCGCCGTCCTTGATCTTCTGCTGGTAGCCTGTGTTTGTATTCTGGTAGAACTCGTCCAGACTCTTTAGGGTGCTTGAGAGCCACTGCGTAACCAAAGGCCCAGAGTACTCGTTGGCGCGATTCCTGGCGGAAGATGTGAAAGACGCCTTGAAGGGCGAACCGCGGATAGGCTGCGGCTTGCCGTTCTCGTCCAGCAGTTTGATGTGAATTTCTACATCGCCTTCTTCTGCAATGTACTTCATTTCGTACTGACCGTTGTTCTTGTCCAGTAGCTCGAACGGCAGCTCCCGTCGGGTTTCCTTGCCGTCCTCTGTCGGGACTTTCTGCTGCAACGTGATGACGAACTCGTCGCGCCCAGTCGTCCGATTCACGCCGTTCTGATTGCGCAACTGTATGATCAGGCGGGTCTCCTGGTTCGCCTGCTGCTCTGGGAGGACGCCGGGGCCAAAGCACAGCGATTTCTCTGCGATCGAATTGAGAAAAAAGGCATAGGTCGTCGTAGTGGTTGTCAAGTCGCGCGCCCCGATCTGCACGCGGACGATGCACTCCTTCGGGCCCAAGCTGCTTGCAACGCAAGGTGTGAGACACTCGATGACTTCGTCAGAGATGACGCTTCCCTGCGTGCTCGCGCTGAACTTGCCTGCAGCGAACTCGACACTGACCATGCCGTGGCTGGCGAGGAAACCAACTCCATACACCTTGACCTTCATCTGGCCTGTTACGGGGCCAAGCGGTGGGTCCACCTTAAGTATGGCGTAAGGCGGGCCGACGATTGACGATACGTTGATCTGCCACACGTCGTCGAGCCACTTGTTGGACCAGCCACCGAAGACGAGCAGACGCGATTCCTCGGGGTCGTAGCAGATGGCCGAGTGCTCGCGCGGGGTGGGCCGCAAATCCTCGGGACCCATCGAGAGCGGATGCTCTTCCCATTCGTAGTTCTCGCCGAGGTTCAGCACGCCAATCCTGTTGTCAAAGGATCCACCGCTCCTCCCCTCGCCGCCAATGTCAGCGGTGCCACCGAAAACGAAGACGCGCCACGAAGGGATAGCCTCAACCAGCTGCAGGGAGCAATTCCACCTGGGCACTCCCCACAACAGGTCGAGATCGTTCCAGTCCTTGTTCTCCACGTCAAGCATGAACAGGTCGTTGAACTGGGACTCATGGTTCCAGCCGCCGAATATGAACACGCACCCGTCCTTGCAGAACGCTGTGTGCCCAGAGCGAGGCGGCGGAGGTGTCCCTTGGCACATCAGCTCGTTCCAACGCCCGTTGTCCAAATTCAGCAGCCAAGCGTCGTTAAACGCCTTCCGCTGGTAGCCCAAGCCTCCGTGACCACCGAACAGAACGATGGCGTTTTCGTGCAAGCACGTGGTGTGGTTGGAGCGAGGTGCTGGCATGTTCACGTCACTCGTAGGGCCCGAGTCATCGCCAACCGCTTGCGAGACCATTGCAACGAGCTCTTCGTGGAATTGTTCCTCGTTGGTCGCCATGAGGTTTGCACCGCCCATCGACGGCCCCCCCTGCTTCCGCATCCTCATGCTCATGGCACCACTGCGCGGTGCCTGGAGCATGCTGCCCATCTTCTTCTGCAGGATCCCGCGCCATTTCTTGGAGGAGCCGCCAGATGCTCCACCGGGCCCCCCCATGACAGCGGACAGCCCGACCATAGATCCGCCACGAGACGACACGCGCTTCTCGTGAACAGCGCGGGTGGCGGCTCCAGCCAGCGATGCGAAGCTGATGCTGCTGGCGGCAACGCTGCCACCGCGGCCAACATTGTTGCCCCTCGAGCTGCTGGTCATTGTCGCTCGCGCTTTGGATCCCCGCAACTTGCCCGATGACTGCTTCCGGCGGACGCCCCACTCCTCTTTGTTGCGATCCTGGATCATGCCCGTCATCCTCCGAGACGCGACTCCCTTGTTGCCCGTGGGCTGCGACTTGAAGTGCACCTTCTTCCATTCCATGGATGCGGTGTCCAGTATCCAGCCGTCCTGCAAGCACTGGTACGGCATCGCGGAATGAATGCCACCGAACACAAACACCTCGTCGCTGTTGGTAGGGCTGGTACTCACCGCCGAGTGCAGCGTGCGCGCGGGGGGCACCTGTGATGCGGCATCTAATTCGATCGACTCCCACTTGTACGTGCGGTTGTTGCCCAGCTTCAGCACGAAGAGGTCGCTGTTCGGGGCAGACTGGCCCTGATCGTTCCTCCGGCTGTCCATGCCTCCGAACATGATGAAGCCAGGCCCACTGGGCGTCAGCGTATGACCAGCGCGCGGCGTCACAGTGCGCTCCGGGTCCTCATCCTGGCTCAGCCTCTCCCACTTGAAAGGGTGCGGCATGGCCGCCCTGGTTCTGTGCGGTGCTGGCAGGCACTCCACCGGCTCTTAATCTACGCTCTACCTGTGACTCAGCTTCTGGGCCTTGTGAGTCGAGGCCTGCGTGGCCCTGAGCCAATATGGGTACGGGCTTGCTACATGCGGCTTGTGCCTCCGTCGCGCCGACCCCAATCGGGATTGAAGGACATCGCATTGGAACCACAAGCCCTCAAACAGAAAGTGACAGACGGACTTCCATCCTGGAAGCCCTTGAAACCTCACCACATTGCTCCGTGGACCCTGCCACCGCACCAAGCCTCCTCTTCGTGAAGCATCCTCGGTCACCAGCCCAGTTCCAAGATCGTCCCCGCAGGAAGGCCTCGCTTTGCCCACCGAAAACATGTGTCCACTACACGGTCTGAGACCCCTGCCGATCGAAAGCGGTCAGTTTTCTGCTGAAGCTCAGCTAGCCCTAGGGTTTCGAGACGCGGTAGAGCTGTCAACAGTCTAGACGAGAAACGCCGATTGGTTCGACATATGAGCAGAGCACCTCCACAGGCTCGGATCTGCCAACTTCGGTTTGGGGGGCAAAATTTGAATCCTCGAAAGACTGTGTTTAGAAGCCAGCCTGCCTCTCTTGAGGGAGCCAGGCTTCAGCAGCCGAGCAGTTCAGCTCCCAGCGTCGCAGGCATACCGCTCGCAAGATTACCATGCTGTCAGAACCTCTCCTCCATTTGGCCGTGTGCATCTCCTCTGAGCTCCATCACTACTTCTCACTGCACCGACCTTGCAGACGTGCTCCAGCCGATTTTTGCGTGGATTTCTGCCAAGGCAAAACCCCAAAAACAGCGAGCGAAAAACGAAGTGATTTTCACGTGGATCTTTTCAAACTCTTCATTCCTGGCCCGGAAAAAAACCAAACGAAATTCACTTCTAAATCCGGAACGCGACTATCCAGGACACTCCGGGCCCATGATAATTGGCCGACAGAAATCCGACAGAACGTGTTTTCCGACAGAAATCCGCTCTGCGATGTTGGCGCCATGATAATTCCCCGAAGCCCCGGCTTGCCCGCTGCCTCAGCGTGAAGGCCTCTGGAGGTCCGAGCGCGCGCGGCTCGCCTGCGAGCCCAAAAACAACTCGGGGCGAGGGCCCCAGCGCTCGGCTCCACGCAGGTTGGTGGCCGCGCACCTCCCTTTTTTACATAAGAAAACAAGTGCGAGCTCCGGGAGAGTAGAGGCCTCCTAGATGGGGTCGGAGTAGATGGGGTCGGAGGATCGCGCCGCATCGCCGATACATCGGCGATACATCGGCGATGCATCGGCGATGCATCGGCGATGCACCGACGATGCATCATCGACGTCGGCGATGCATCGGCGACGTCGACGCGAAGCAAATCGGGCTGCACTTTGAGCCACATCGGCGGTGCATCGGCAATGCGGCGCGATCCTCCGACCCCATCAACCCCGACGCCATCTAGGAGGCCTAGAGAGAGGCACTTCTGAAAAATACGGATGGTTACGGGGGGTGTGGGATCAACAATAATCCGCCGCCCCCTGTCGATTCATCGCATGGGTGCCTGGCGTGCTAGACCCTTTCGGTTTTGGTGTTGGTTCTTTTTCCAAAAGAACTCCCCCTGGACCTCCAGCGCGTCCCGCAGGCCACCCGGAAAGCCTCAAAAAATCCTCCAATTTGGTCCAAGATGGCCTCCAAAATGGCCACGTTGGCCCAAGATGGCCTCCAAGATGGCCCAAGATGGCCTCCAAGTCCGCCCAAGATGGTCCTTGACGGCCTGCAAGACGGCCCAAGAGAGTCCAAGATACCTCCAAGTTCACCCAAGAAGCCTCCACGACGGCCCAAGACGGCCCAAGAGGTCTCCAAGAGGTCCTCTAGGAGGGCCCGAAGAGGCCAAAAAATTGATGTTCCAAAAAGGTTTTGAAGGATGCTTGCATTTGCCTCTTCTCGGCATTCCGACGGCTCAAGACGGCCCAAGAGGCCGCCAAGATCGCCCACGAGGCCTCCGAGATGGCCCCAGAACGGCCCAAGAGGCCCCAAGACGGCCCCAAGAGGCCCCCAAGACGGGCCAAGAGGCCTCCAAGACGCCCAAGATGGCCTCCAAGACGGCCCCGAAGCGCCCCAAGAGGGCCCACGCCAGTTTAGAGAGGCCCCCAAGACGGCTCCCGACGGCGTCAGACGTCCCAGGAACCCGCCAAGATGGCCGAAGTTGCCTCGAAGCTGGCCCAAGACAGCCCAACAGGCCTCCAAGAGGGCCTCCAGGAAGGCCCGAAAAGGCCAAAAACACGTTGTTTCCTTAGGTGTTTGAAGGATTGTGGCATTTGCTTATTTTTGGCCTTCCGACGGCCCGAGACGGCTCAAGTGCCTCCAAAGATCGCCCAAAGATCGCCCACGAGGCCTCCAAGATGGCCCCAGAACTGCCCAAGAGGCCCCCAAAACGGCCCAACCAGGCCCCCAAGACAGCCCAGGAGGCCTTTAAGACGCCCAAAATGGCCTCCAAGACGGCCCTGGAGCACTCCAAGAGGGCCCCAAGTCGGCCCAGAGAGGCCCCCCAAACGGCTTCCGACGGCGTCAGACCGGCCAGGAGCCCACCAAGACGGCCGAAGATGACCCTAAGATGGCCCAAGACGGCCCAAGAGGCCTCCAAGAGGGCCTCCAGGAAGGCCCGAAAAGGCCAAAAGCATTGATTTACCCTGAGTTTTTGAAGGATTGTGGCATTTGCTTTCGGCCTTCCGATGGCCCGAGACGGCCCAAGTGCCCCCAAAGATCGCCCACGAGGCCCAAGACGGCCCCAAGAGGCCCCCAAGACGGCCCAAGAGGCCTCCAAGACGCTCAAGGTGGCCTCCAAGACGGCCCAAGAGCCCTCCAAGACGTCCTCCGAGAAGGCTCGAAAGGGTCAAAATGGTCTCCAAAAGGCCAAGATGACCTTCAAGATGCCCAAGCGTTCCCCGAAAGCTTTCCAAACCGATTCGGGGAACACATGGTCCGATAGCTTGGCAGGTCTGGCCTAACGTTCGGCCACATAGGCGCGTCCAAAAAGGCAGGGGGCGGCGGTGATTCGCCGGAGGTGTCTTCGACTATTCCTTAGCAATGACAAGCTCAACCACTACAACCACTACTACTACTACTACTACTACTACTACTACTACTACTACTACTACTACTACTATTACTACTACTGCTGTTGCCTGCTGCTGCTGCTGCTACTACTACGACTACTACTACTACTACTACTACTGCTACTACTACTACTACTACTACTACTACTACTACTACTATTACTACTACTACCTACTACTACTACTACTACTACTACTACTACTACTACTACTACTACTATTACTACTACTACTACTACCACCACTACTACCACACCACCACCACCACCACTACTACTAACTACTACTACCAACTACTACTACTACTACTACTACTACTACTATACTACTACTAGTACTGGACGACTAGTACTACTACTTGTACTATTGCTACTACCACCACCACTACCACTACCACTACCACTACTACTACTCTACTCTACTAATACTACTACTACATACTACGTACTACGAACCACACGACTACTACGACTACTACTAAAAAAAACTACTATACAACTACGACTACTACTACTCTACTACTACTACTACTACTACTACTGACTACTAACTACGATTACTACTACAGCTACTAGACTACTACTGCTCACTAACTACTACTACGGCTACTACTACTACTACGACTTATACTACTACTACTACTACTACTACTTAGTACGACTATCTTCTCATTTGAGTATTTGCTACTACCACCACCACTACCACTACCACTACCACTCTACTACTACTACTACTACTACTACTACTACTACTACTACTACTACTACTACTACTACTACTACTACTACTACTACTGCTACTACTACTACTACTACTACTACTACTACGACTCCACCTTTTTACTACTACTAGTACACCTACTACTATTACTACTACTACTACTACTACTACTACTACTACTACTACTACTACTACTACTACTACTACTACTACTACGACGACTACGACGACGATTACTACTACTGCTGCTACTACTACGACTATGACTACTACTACGGCTACTACGACTACTTCTACTACTACGACTACATATACGACTACTACCACTACTGCTACTACAACTACTACTGCGACTTAAATTACTACTACTACAAGTACTACTACTACTACTACTACGACTACTACTACTACGACTACTACGGCTACTACGACTACTACTACTACTACTACTACTACTACTACCGATACTACTACTACTACTATTACTACTACTACTACTACTACTACTACTACTACTACTAGTACTACTACTACTACTACTACTACTACGACTACTTACTACTACTACTACCACCACTACGACTACTACTACTACACTACTTACTACTACTACTACTATACTACTACTGATGCTGCTGCTGCTTCTGCTGCTGTACTACTACTTACTATACTACTATACTACTACTACCCCACTACCACTCTACTACTTACTACTACTACTACGAAGACGACTACGGACTACGACTACGACTAATACTCCTACTCCTACTAACTCCTACTGCTTACTGCTGCTACTACTACTACTACTACGACTACTACTACTACTACTACTACTACTACTACTACTACTACTACTACTACTACTACTACTACGACTACTACTACTACTACTACTACTACTACTACTACTACTACTACTACTACGACTACGATTACTACGACTACGATTACTATTACTGCTACTGCTACTACGACTACTACTACGACTACTACTACTACTACTACTACTACTACTACTACTACTACTACGACTACGTTTACTACTACGACTAAAACAACAAACAACATCAACCGCAGCAACAACAAAAACAGCAACATCAACAACAACAACAACAACGACAACAACAACAGCAGCAGCAACAACAACAACAGCAACAACAACAACAATCCGCACCGCGGAAGCACACTTCAGCCACGCACCCAGGGACATTGAATGACCGTTCGTCTCTCTTGCTCTGATGTAGATATATGCCTGCATATGTATACAAGTTTGAAGCAACTTATGTTGTATAGGTTGCCGACTACTGAAGCCCAGGCCTTACGGCTGAACCCGAGTCCTTCATCTGCAATTAGTCACTTGGGAGTTTGTGCGTTAGGCTTATCATTTACTCCTGGGCAAGCAATACGCTATAAGCCATACAACGCAACTCAAAGCCCTACAGAGCCATACAAAGCTGCACAAAGCCAACTAACGCCATGCAAAACAAGCCATACAACGTAAGCCACGCAAAATAAGCCATACAACATAAGTCATACACGCCAATCCATACAAAAAGACAGGTTGCGAAAGCCATGCAAGAGAAGCCAGGCATAATAAGCCATACTCAATGACTGCACTGTACACTGTACACTGCTTCAGTGACTCCTACATTGTACACTTACGACTTTGGTACTGTGCAGTTGCGGTTCACCCTCGGGACGAACGGGGCAGGTAAAGTTAGGTCGGGCCTGTCCCCCTACAGGGGATTTCTGGGCGAAGATTCAAAATTCCAAGAGAATTCTCCAAAAATGTTCAGGAATAGTCACAACATCGTCCCCAGAGTGTTGTTTGACTATTTTTGAATCTTCCTCCTGTAGAGGGGACAGGTCCGACTCAAAGGCAAAGCGAAGGGGCAGCGCCCCGCGAGAGGGATCGACGGATCGGGGCGGAGAGGGTGGGGCTGCGGGGCGGGCAAGGGCGGGGCACGTGCGCGGCGGGGGCGGCGCGGGGATGCTGGGGAGCAGAGAACGGGACTGGCTGGCCAGCGCCGGGGACCTCCTCCTCCTCCTTCTCCTTCTCCTCCTCCTCCTCCTCCTCCTCCTCCTCCTCCTCCTCCTCCTCCTCCTCCTCCTCCTCCTCCTCCTCCTCCTCCTCCTCCTCCTCCTCCTCCTCCTCCTCCTCCCCCTGGGCTTCTGATCTGGGCAGTGCCGCTCGTGTGGAGTAGAGAAACTGGAGCTCCAGACGCAGGGCGCAAGAGAGCGAGAAATCAGGATGGGAGCGGGAGTGGTAGGAGCACGAGCGGGGGGGGGGGCGGCAGCGGCGGCAGGAGTGGCAGCAGGAGCAGAGCAGAAGGAGCAGGGCAGCTGGAGAGTGAGAACACCATGCTCAGCGTGAGAGGCCTTCCCGAGCCCTACCTACGAGCCCAGTGCGGCCTGCCGTCCCAGTGCTCGCTGCCGCTGTCGCTGTCCGCCTTCACGGCCGCTGGGTCGCGAGCGGGGCGGAGAAGGGGCAGCAAATGCTGGAGCATGAAGACGGAGGGCAGAAGACGAAGGACGGAACACACAGGACACAGAACGGAACGCAGACGACTGAGGACTATACTTAAACGTATGCTGCCCAATTCGGTCATTCAGTTATCATTTTGGTTCAACCAGGCTTCCAGGAATCTGACCAAGG
The DNA here is from genome assembly GCA_963575745.1 of Prorocentrum cordatum. Classification (NCBI taxonomy): domain Eukaryota; class Dinophyceae; order Prorocentrales; family Prorocentraceae; genus Prorocentrum; species Prorocentrum cordatum. The sequence continues at coordinate 284,573 of CAUYUJ010015623.1, forward strand.
AGGAAGGAGAGAGAAGGCAGGAGGGATGGAGGGATGGATGAGGACGGGGACGGGGAAGGGAGAAGGGAGGAGAGGAAAGAGGGAGGTGGAGGAAAGGGGGAGGGGGGGGGGGCGCCTCGAGGATGCGGCTCGCCGCCACCGATGGGCGCGCGGCAGCCTCTGCGGCTCCCGCCCTGCGGTCGACGGAGTGCAGGCCAGAGCCTCGGCTGGCGCGCGCAAGGCACTGCGGCGGAGGACCTTCCCCGGGGAAGCCTCGTCGCGCCCCCGTCCCGCTTCGCCCGCGTCTCGCTCCGCCTGGCCCCGCCCGGCCTGACCCGCGCCTCGCCGTGCCCCCGTCCCGCCTTGCCCGCGCCCCGCTTTGCCGGCGTCTGGCCTCGCCCACGTGAGCCCATGGGGTGGCGGTGGGAAGGTGGAGGTTGGGGGGGGGCACGGTTTCCCCTGGGGCCGTAATTAGGCAACCCGAGGAGGAGGAGGAGAAGGAGGAGGTGGAGGGGGAGGGGGAGGAGGCGATGGAGGAGGAAGAGGAGGAAGGATGAGGAGATGGAGGAGGAAGAGGAGGAAGGATGAGGAGATGGAGGAGGAGGAGGAGGAGGAGGACGGGTCGCCTGAGCCCTTCGGGGAAACCCTCCAGGGGGGGAGGGGGGGGGAGGGGGGAACCGGCCGCACGCCTTTTTGAGCGGATCGGGCTGCCCCGCCAGTCATGGGCCTGCACGCCCTGCTCGCCCAGCAGCGGGGGGTCCGCCCGCCCCCCGCCTGCCCCCCCTCGGCCCCGCCCTACTCGGAGGCCTCCCGCCCGCCCGCCTAGTGAGGGTCTGCGGCGCCCACCCGAAGCCACCCTCTCACCGCCCTCCTCAGAGCCCGCCCTCCCTCCCTGGCCTCAGGTCGGGCACGTGCTCCTTCAGGCGGATGTTGGACGAGAAACTAATGATAATCCATCAAAACCTGCCGCAAATGCTCCAAAAACCGTCCCCAGACTGCTGTCGGACTATTTCTGGATATTCCTCCCGTCGAGGGACGTGCCCGGCTCAACCCTGGCCCGCCCGCCCTGCTTGGCCCGCCCGCCCGCTGTGGAGAAACCGCGCAGCCGTCTGAAAGGTCCCGCCCGCACCCGTGGCTTGGGGCCCCGCTGGCCCGCCAGGGCCCGCCCGCCACCCGACGCAAAAGAAGGCTCGTGCTCCGGCCGGGGACAGTGGCCAGAAGGGTGGTCCAACGGCCGTGCCGTGATTGCCCCGTGGATGCCCCATGCCCGTCATGTGCATGTCGCTGTCCCGCGGTCCGTATGCGTTTCTCTGGTGGTCGACCAGTGCAGTTATCCCGTGCGGTTGCCCCGCGTTGGTCCCGTGGTGTTCCAGGGGCTGTCTGGTGCTTACCCCTTGGGGGGCCCGTGGTTGTCCCGACCGACGGATCGTCAGCAATTGGATTAGAACAATCGCTTGCTGGCTTGTTCGTGTGACTGATCACATCTGTGCATCCTCGGCTGTAGGGAGAGTCGCTCCCCCCGAGACGAAGCTGCTTCTACAATGGTATGCCGTGGACGCGATGGCAGGCGTCAAGTCACTGAGGGGGCGAGGTGCTACCCTGCTCACCCGGAAAACCTTGCAAAACTCAGAGTACATCAAATACGCTGTGGCGACGCTACTTCGAAGAAAACGGGCCCCCTTGGATGGGCCTCCCCTAAACATCTACGGAGAAACGAAATAGAAACACAAACAAATACAGACTGGGCGGTAGTGGGGGCGCGGGAGGTGCCGGGAAGGCTATGGGGGACTCAAGGCACGAGATAGCGCAAGAAGTATGCACAAATCCTCGGCTGCAGAAGGAGCCCCCCACCCAGACGACACTCCTTTCACAATCGTCTGCCGCGGGTGCGATTGCACGCGTCAAGTGCCTGAGGGGCGAGGTTCTAGGGGAATCAACCTGAAGACAACGAAACCTCAGATGCGCGTTCGCTTGCCTCGAGTTGCCAGCCCTTCCTGCGCGGGACCTTGCCGACATAAGCCAGCAAAGTATCACGCACGATGTTCTGGAGCTGCCTGGCCCGCTCAATGTTCAGTACCGAGAGCTGTTGAAACTTACGAAGACGAGCCGCGGGCTTCACGTATGTGCGGCAGCTCACGGCACGCATCCACCTGCCACGCGATTGGACAACACTCAAGCTGACCAAGTCGTTGAAGATATCATTGAGGGGGGCCCTGTACCGCATCATGTGCGCGCCACCTTGAAACAAAACCTGCCAGAATATTACGTGAAGGCCTTCTCCACTGAACCGAGCACGAGGCCCCCCGAGTCGTTCCAGAAAACCTCACATACACAACATTCGGGCAGCGCTTTAAGAAGACAGCATGGAGCTCAACAACAACTTCAGTGCTCGCACATGCTTTCTTGATCGCCACTCGTCCCGGCCTCACGTGATGTGCCTATATGGCTTCAAGGCGGCGACCAAACATTTTTGATCTGCGGGGCGAGAGCGAACCTCTTCCGCTGAAAGCCAAGCGGGACGCGCACAGCTTTAAGCGGCGCCCATGCATCCCAACATAACTCTGGTGTGTCCAGGTACTGCGTTGCGTAGCGCCGGCAGGAATTTGACACATCCGACTCTGATAGCTAAAGAAGGGCGGCGGCAGAGGGCGAACGAGAGGGGAACAGACAGATAGCTGCATAGATCGCCGGTCGGACGTGCGTGGAAATACGGGTAGCTCGGTGCACCGGCGAGAAAGGTAGACAGTTAGATAAACATGTAGATGGCCATGCTGGTCGTGGGACAGCCCCAAACACCTTGCCAAATGAACGGCTTGATCTGCCACCGCGCTTGCAGCGGTCACTCATTCATGGGGGGCGGCGTGCGTGCCTTGATGTCCGTTTCTTGTGGTGCAATACGGGAGGGCATCCCGACGCATCGAGCACAACATGCGTCCGCCGCTTGTTTGGAAAAAACATGCGCGATCTACACTCCAGGGAAGAAAAACAAAACAACAACAAAAAATATCAAACACCACGCTTCGGGTGGGGGGGGCGTCCACCCCAGGCCCTCCCTCGTCCCCTCTGCCAGCCTCGACCCTCTCCCACAGGCGGCCCCGCGGTTTCGCGCGGCAGCGCGCAGCTTCATGAGCGGGCGAGCGGAGAGACTGCAAAGGGCGGCGCGTGGCCGCCACAAAACGAAAACTGCACCCATTCGCTCCCAACACACAAACACACAAACAAGCGCACACGCACACGCACACGCACACGCACACACACACACACACACACACACACACACACCGCGCACGCACGCACGCACACGCACACACACACACACACACACTCACCATCCGTCGCATCCAAGATGTGGCCTTATCTTCATGAGGCGCTGGGGTGGGACGAGAGACGTGACACATAGTAGAGGGCAATCTGACAACGCGGGCCAGAGAGGAGCTTGCCTTGGAAGGCCAGGGGACAGAGAGCGATTCGCCCCCGCTGCCGATTGATCCACCCCGCTGCTGCCGGTGCCGCTGCAAGGTCTCGAGTCACAATTGACCGACATCCCCCCCGAAATCAAACGCAAGTTCTTCCCGCGACGTGGCTGCGCCCCAGGACCCCAAAATGCCCATGTTAGCGCCGACATTGGCAACTGCAAACACAAAAATCTGACCCCGTGGGCCGCGTTTCGCGCGTCGACCAACATGAAAAACTTGCGTCTGATTTCGAGGAGGGCTGTAGAACCTCCTGGCCCGTTGCTGGGCTTCATGGGAGCACCCGGAAACCTCTTGGATTATTTTCGGAGCCGCTCGGGGCTCTGTTGGGGCGTACTGAACAGATGTTGGACGGCACAGGGCGCCTCTTGGGGCTCTCTTTGGCCGTATTGGGAGCATCTTGGGATCATTGGGGGTTTTCTTCGGGCTTCTCGGGACCCATGTGAAGCCCGTCCCGGGCTTCTCTGGAGGCCCTCTCGGAAAAGATTAGGGTCATTCGGGGCCACTGCGGGAGCTTATTTCGGCGCTCGTGGGCTGCATTGGGGCAATATTAATCTCTCCTGACGCCCAGATTGAGGTGAAAAGCATGGGAAACAGAAGTCATTTAAAACGACATGGTTGGTATACAACGTGTGCTGCATGGGGCCTTTCTTGGAACCTGTTCCTCTTGGGGCGTTCGTGCGCCCGCTGGGTCCTCCGGAGGACTGTTAGTCATCTGGGGGTGCCGCTCGTCTTTGAGAAGACTGGGCGACTTTTGGAGCCCCCTTTGGCCATACTGGCGACCTCGTAGGGCACATGTGTGGCCGCTCAGGGTGGAAAAGGCCACTGAAATAAGCAGAAATAGTCCGTGTCACACCTGGCCAGCGCGGGGTAGGAGGAGGAGGAGGAGGAGGAGGAGGAGGAGGAGGAGGAGGAGGAGGACGAGGACGAGGAGCAGGAGGAAGAGGAGGAAGAGGAGGGAGGAGGGAGGAGGAGGGAGGGAGGAGGGAGGAGGAGGAAGGAGGAGGGAGGACAGAGGAGGGAGGAGGCGCCCCCACCCTGCAAAGGAGCGAGATCGACGGCTTCGGCTGCCGTGTTGGGCCCTCTTGAGGCCCTCTAAAATGTGTCGTTTCTGGCGCTTCGAGGCTACCTCAGGGGCCCTCTTAGGGTTAGGTCGGGCCTGTCCCCCTACAGGGGGATTTCGGGCGAAAAATCCTAAGTACCCAAAAAGTATTCCAAACATGCTCAAAATAGTTTTCAAAAAATCGTCCCCATACGATGTTTCAACTATCTCTGAATATTCCTCCTGCAGAGGGACAGGCCCGACTTAAATCTTAGGGCCATCATCGGGTTCCTTTGGGGCTCGTGCGTGGGCCCTTTGGGGGCGGCCTGGGCCAGTCTGGAAGGACGTCGGGGCCGTTTTGGTGCTGCCTCGGACCGCCTCTGAGAAGGCTCGGGGCCGTAATGGCAGCCACCGTGGGCCACCTCTGGGGCGTCTCGGGCCCTTTCGGGCGCTCCTGTGGGCCTCTCGGAGATCATGTGGGCCCTCCTCGGGGCCACACTGAGCTGAGACGTGCGGGGCACCGAGAACGCACGAGAAGCTGACAGGTTGTGACGACTTCGCCCGTCGGGGGACCCGCGCAGAGCCACGCAGACCCACTGCTGGAGCCCGAGGCCAAGGATGGGGGTGCAGGACTACTCCGAGTTTCTTGCTGAGCGTCGGGGGGGCGTCACCCCCGCCGACGGCCCCACATCGACTCCCGTCGCGGGCAGCCACCGCGCGCCGAAGGCGCTCCGACCCCCGTCGCCGCGCGACGACGAGGCGAGGTTGACCCCCGTCGGGGGGGGTACCCCCCCACGCATATCAAGGAACCCAAAGTAGGTGGGGCAGGCGGAGCAGCAGCAGCAGGAGCAGGACGGGGAGAGCGAAACGGGTTGATAGCCCACGGCAGTGGGCCAGGGGTGGACTTGCAGTCTGTGGGGCACCTCGTCCTCAGGACCCCATCCCTCAGGACCCCGTCTTTGAACCGTCGAGGGGAAGGGGGGGGGGAAGCAGCGCCGCGACGCCGCGAGCCCTTCGCTCCCCTGGCTGCTCCGAGGAAGCAGGGTCAGGTCGGGCACGTCCTCCTACAGGCGGATGTTGAAAGAAAAATACAAAAATGCCCCCCCAAAAAAATATTCAAAAATAGTCAAACATGGTAGAAAAAACGTCCCCGGACTATTTTTGTACCTACTTCGGACCTTGCCTCCTGTAGAGGGACAGGCCCGACGTAAAAGCAGGGCCGAGGGGGGCCAGAGCAGCGCAGCGGCCCCGAGCGCCCGGCGCTCGGCGCGGCCCTCGGCCTCCTCCTCTCCGTCCTCGGGGAGGGCGGCGCGGCGAGAGGGGGGGGCGGGGCGAGGAGGGGCGGGGGGGCGGCCCAGCGAGGCGAGGTGTGCCACCGTGCCGTGCGCACGCCGAGGCGCGGAAGCCTGCCCAGGGTCCAGGTCGGGCATGTCCCCCCACAGGCGAAGTGTCGACGAAAAATCAGAAACACCCCAAACATGTGCAAGAAGGATTTTCAAAAAAAATCAAAAATTGTCACCAGACTGTTTTTTTCACTATCTTGGAATATTCCTCCTGTGGAGGGACAGGCCCGACTGAAGCCCAGGTCGGTCTGGTCGGGCTTCTGCCCCCCACACCTCTGCCATCGCCCAGGGGCGCGCGTCGCCACCTCTGACAGCCTACCGCTTCCTCCGAAACCACCCTCAGCCCGACGAATACATCCGCGACGAGTTATCCCAACGAATTCGTTCGGACAATTTCTTCCAGACGAATGCATCCGAAGACACCTTCATCCGAAGCCCTTCATCCGAACGAGCTCTTCCGGATACATTTTCCCAGACAGTGTTTTATTGTCGACTTCTTCCAGAGATTCCGTTCGGCCTGGATGCAGAGAACATCTTTGCGACCTCTTCCGCGACGACTTCGTCTGACCAGTCCTTCTGGACCAATTCTGGCGGGCGATTTTCTCCGAGACGATTTCGGACAAAGTCTTCCGGACAAACTCTTCCAAATGGCTTATTCCGAAACGGTTCTTCCGGACAAATTCTAACAGACGGTTCTTCCTGACAACTTATTCCGGACAAATTATTCCGAGACGACTTCGCCGGGGCCATTTCTTCCAGACAAGTTCTCCCGGAGACAACGAAGCGATAATGAGCGGCGACGCGGCGAAACCTCCACGGACCCCTTTTAAGCGGGCACGAAAGAGGCGGCAACGAGGCGGCAACGGGCAGCGACGCAGCGAAACATCCACGAACCCCCCAAGACCGCTGCAACGACGCGGCCACGAGGTTACAACGGGCGGCGACGCGGCGCAACCTCGATGGCCCCATCCAATTCCTTCGGGGAACCATGTGCAAGCACTGATTGGGAAACAGAAGCACATGAACGACGGATACTGGAGCAGCAGCAGCACGGCGACAACGAAAGCGGCGGCGACGAACAGGAAAGCCCCCTGTCTGCCGGGAGCGCGGGGCCGCGACGGCTAAACCGCGCACGCACGAACGCCTGGCGCGGGATCAAACAAGAACACGATGCTGCTCTAGACGCCTCGTGGCAACGCAGAGGGACGGCAACAAATACTATTCCGCTCAACTCGTCACGTGGCAACTCCTGGGGGCAGAAAAAACAACTCCACATGACTCGCCGCTCGCCACGAGCCAACACGCCTGGAAGGGCGAAGAACGAGCAACGCTGCGTGGCGGGAAACATACTGCTCCACTGCACCTGCCACGTGGCATTGTCGGGCGGGCGGGAAAACAACTGTTCCAATCGGCTCGCAACGTAGCAATTCCTGGGGGGCGAAACATACTGCGATCCCACTCTACCAGCCACGTGGCAACGCCAGGTGGGGGCGATAAGAAAACTATTCCACTCTGCGCATGACGTGGCAGTGCTGGGGAGGGGCGGGCAGTCAAGAATATCATTCCGCTCTTACTCGCCGCGTAGCATCGCCTCAGCGGTGAGAAAATACGATTCCACTTTACTCGCCACGTGGCAAGGCCTCAAAGCCGAAAACAAAATATGTCATTCTACTCGCCGCATGGCAACGCAGCGAGACGAAAACACATGCACATCTCCATCAAAGAACATGCCTTCGGGAAGACCCAGGTCACGGGTAACAGATTCCCGAGCGACGCCGACGACGACTACGACGACGACGACGACGACGACAACGACGCCGACAACGACGACGACGACGACGACGACGACGACAAGGACGGCGACGACGACGAAGACAACGACAACGACGATCACGACGACGACGACGACGACGACGACGACGACGATCACGACGACAACGACAACGACGACGAGAACAAAGGGCGACGACGACGACGACGACGACGGTGCCACATATCGTTCCGACGGCAACGACGACGACCACGACGACGAGCACGACGATATCGACGACGGCGACAACAACAAACAACGACGACGACGACGACGACGACGATCACGACGACAACGACGGCGACGACGACGAGAACAAAGGGCGACGACGACGACGACGACGACGACGACGACGACGGTGCCACATATCGTTCCGACGGCAACGACGACGACCACGACGACGAGCACGACGATATCGACGACGACGACAACAACAAACAACGACGACGACGACGACGACGGAAGACGGCGACGACGGCGACGCCCGCCCGCGGGCACGCCCGCCCGACACGTGGCATCGCCGGGTGCTGAAAGAATACGATTCAAATTTACTCGTTTCGCGGCGACACCTGGGGGCGGAACAAAAATGGCATTCCACTCTTGCCCGTCACGCGGCAACGCCCCAGGTGAGGAAAACAAGTACTGTTGCACTCAACTCGTCGCGTGGAAGCGCCTGGGGCAGAAAAACATGCTATTCCACTTGGCGTGTCACATGCAACTGCCTCGGGGCAGAAAATCGACTACACGATTCTACACATCACGTGACAACGCACAGGGACGGAAGCAGATACTGCTCAACTCGACTCATCACGTGGCAGCGCCTGGGGACCGCGCGAACCATCCTGACAGAGGGCCTGACCATATGCATCTGTGAATACCGCGGTGTGGGTTCGGCTTTTGAAGGAGCTCCCTACGGTGCCACGATGCGCGCGAGGGATGAGCCGAAACGGAGCTCGCTATGGAGCCACGCAAAGTGTGGGAGCTCCCTGTGGGGCCACGAAACGTTGGAGGAGTGTGCTGAAACGGTGGTGACGCCCACATGGGGACCCTGCCACTTGGGCCTTAGGTTGAGCTCCTTAACCGCGAAGGGTGTTTAACACACCCTGGGCAATAATGGGAAACTAAATAATTCTCCCGCGGGCGTATTGACGGATTGGGACCCCAACAATGCTTGGCAAATAACTATTCCCCTGCGGCGGCCACCGCACAGGTCTCCGCTAAAGTCGTCGCCGCCGCCGTCGTCGTCATCGTTCCTGCGAGACCTGCGAGACCCGTGGGCCTTGTGGGACCGGTGGAACCTGTGGAACGCGTGGGACAAATAGAGCCTGTGGAAGTTGTGGGGAGAGCAGGGGGACAGATGACAAATAAGCAGGAGGGCGAGAGAGGAGAGGGGAGGAGGAGGAGGAGGAGGAAGAGGAGGAGGATCAGTGCAAACCCAAGAGTCATCAACGATGTTGGAGTAAACCCTCCCTCCAAGCTCTCTTCATAGGCCCCTGCAACGGTTCATGTCCACTCTGAGGGAATTACCTCGTCGGAAGACAACCGTTTGAAGACTCTGAAGCATGCCAAAGCATTGTTCTCGGGATTCCAACGCCACGGATCAACCAAACTTTTGAGTCTTGACGGCCCTGACTCGTGCCAGAACGCCATTTCTGGGACCTCACCACCGCGAATCAACGTAACTGTTGCGCCCGCATAATCCTGAATCTTTCCCAAACACCATTTCTGGTACGCTGACTATGGGAGTTCGTGAAGCTCTTGCAAATATTAAAGACGAATGTGCGCGACGCTCAGGCGAAAGAAACAATTTGAAAAGGAACCGCCCTCAATCCGCGAAGCCCTTGCGTATTTTTTGTTATATATATATATAGAGAGAGAGGGGGGGGGGGAAACAACAACAACAACAAAAACGAATGTGCGCGGCGCTAAGACGAGAGCCACATGTTGAAAAGGAACCGCCCTCAATCCGTGAAACTCTGGTAATTTGTTTAAACGGCGCCCGAGACTGCCCAAGAGGGCCCAAAAACAGCCCCGCAAGAATACGAACCAAGAATCCAAGGCTTCTGTCCCAGGAGGTCCCCAGCAGGCCCCCTTGTCTTCTCGAGCAGTTGCCGCCCAGCATGCTGCGCTGGCACGGTGGCGGAATTGCCGGAGGCAGCTGGATAACTTTAGGTCGGGCATGTCCCCCTACAGGGGGATTTTGTACGACAAATGAAAATTACGCTAGCGAGGAAACCCACATACTCATGTTATGGCTGGGGTGATGATAGCTGAAATGAAGCATGTGAGAATGTTGTTGGTGGCCGTTGCCCCGCCGATACCGCAAGGACAACCGTCACGGATAGCGGCCGCGCTCAGGGACCACCCCGTGCGCACCCCCAGTGGTGTCGAGAAAACGCCACGCCTGCTAGGGCAAGGACGACCGTCACGGAGAGCGGCCGCGCTCAGGGACCACCCCGTGCGCACCCCCTGTGGTGTCGAGAAAACGCCACGCCTGCCGTGCCCTGGACGACCGTCACGGATAAGGCCCGCCTCAGGGGCCACCCCGTGCGCACCCTCCGCGGTGTCGAGAAAACGCCACGCCTGCTGTACCCTGGACGACCGTCACGGATAGCGGCCGCGCTCAGGGACCACCCCATGCGCACCCCCTGTGGTGTCGAGAAAACGCCACGCCTGCCGTGCCCTGGACGACCGTCACGGATAAGGCCCGCCTCAGGGGCCACCCCGTGCGCACCCTCCGCGGTGTCGAGAAAACGCCACGCCTGCTGTACCCTGGACGACCGTCACGGATAGCGGCCGCGCTCAGGGACCACCCCATGCGCACCCCCTGTGGTGTCGAGAAAACGCCACGCCTGCCGTGCCCTGGACGACCGTCACTGATAGCGGCCGCGCTCAGGGACCACCCCCTGCGCACCCCCTATGGTGTCGACAAAACCCCACGCCTGCTGTGCCCTGGACGACCGTCGTGCTGTGCTGTGATGTGCTGAGCTGAGCTGTGCTGAGGTGCTACGCTGTGCTGTGCAGTGCTGTGCTGAGCTGTGCTTCGCTGAGCTGAGCTGTGCTGTACTGACCTGTGCTGCGCTGTGTGAGAAGGAGAAGGAGGAGGAGGGGAGGTGAGGTGAGAATCGCGGGTGCAACGCGGCAGGGATGAAAACCAGAACCTCACGAAACACGTGGGGAATAATGAAAAATCACCACAATGACAAAAAATAATCTAGAAATCGTCCCCGGACAATGTTTTTACTATTTTCGGATATTCCTCCTGTAGAGGGACATGCCCGACTCTAGGATAACGACACAGGCTGGACCAGACCCACCCGGCGGCCCCTGCTGGGTTCGGACTGCCCTGGAAGCGTGTGGAATAGAAGGGTGCCCAGGAAAGAACCGATCCCACGGGGGGCCCCACGGGGCGGCGGGTGCGTCGGGCCTGGTCCGTCGGGCAACCATGGGAAAGATGGCATCCCGCCTCGTGGAAGCCCTCCTGCCTCCACAGAGCCCAGGCCTCCGACATCGTGACTGTTCCACGACGCGGGCCCCCAGATCCTCCGACCCCTTGCCTTAGCTGCTCCCATCGTTTTCAAGGACAACATCCTAAAAATAATTTCGAGCACCCAGAAAAGTATCGAAACAGTGTCGAACGAGCGTCGCCTCCCAGGGCCCGAGACGCGAAAACCCTCCAGTTTCGGTATTTTCGTGGTGCTCGGAATTCTTTCTGGTGGTCAAGGAAAAAGTAGGTTGGAACATCATAACCCTTGCCCCGAGCCCCCCCTTTTGGGCCGAGCTGTGAAAGAACACGCGCGTCGTGATGCTCCTCGCGACGCCGGTGTGGGTAAAGGCCGCCTCCTCTCCTCCTCCTCCTCCTCCTCCTCCTCCTCCTCCTCCTCCTCCTCATCCTCATCATCATCATCATCATCATCATCATCATCATCTCATCATCATCATCATCATCATCATCATCATCATCATCATCATCATCATCATCATCATCATCATCATCATCATCATCTCATCATCATCATCCTCATCATCAGCATCATCATCATCATCATCATCATCATCATCATCCACCTCATTCTCCTCTTCCTCCTCCTCCTCCTTCCTCCTCCTCCTCCTCCTCCGCCTCCCCTCCGCCTACTCTCCTCCTCCTCCTCCTCCTCCGCCTCCGCCTCCGCCTCCGCCTCCTCTCCCCCTCCGCCTACTCCTCCTCCTCCTCCCCTCCCTCCTCCTCCTCCCTCCTCCTACCTCCTCCTCCTCCCTCCGCCTCCGCCTACTCCTCCTCCTCCCCTCCTCCTCCACCCTCCTCCTCCTCCTCCTCCTCCTCCTCCTCCTCCTCCTCCTCCTCCTCCTCCTCCTCCTCCTCCTCCTCCTCAAAGGCGCAAGGCGGCCATGCTCACCAAGGTGCACAAGCTCAAGACCCACACCGACACGTCCGACACGGTGGCGCGGAGGTCTCTCTCCGGGATGTGGAAGAAGAGGCTGTGTGGCTGGGCGCAAGGCCAGGAGGGTACGGGTGCAGCAGGCCTGGCGCTGGTGGCCTGGCAGCCCAAGAAGCAGCTCAATGAGCAGTACCGTCGTGGTCTAGGGGCGAAGCTGCAGGCGCTCGAGCTACTAGATCCCATCACGTCCACGGGGGCTCTTGAGACGAAGAACGTGTCCAGGTGGCTGGAGATGAGCAGGAGCAACCCAGCGCACTACCACCAGCTGCTTGAGCTGATCGAGTGTGAGATAGCGGCCAGGTCGAGCAAAGATGCATCAACCAAATACCAGGACTGGAAGGCGTTCTGCACGGAGGCGCTCGACGGCAACTGCAAGATAGCCTACGCGGTCATCAAGCCTCGGCTCCGAGAGGACACACCAGTGCTTCGGGAGGAGCTACCTGTCGCAGGCTGCAAGGCAGCGGAGCAGACCCTTGAGGATTGGAACCTTTTTTTTTTGAGGCGTGCCCGAAGACATCTGTCTGGAGGCCAGGATGCCGGCAGCTGCGTCAGGTTTCCCTTCTTCCTCTCCTCTCCTCCTCCCTCCTTGTTTGAATCGTGGAGATCGCCTGTCTAGTGCCTATGTGGTGCCATATGGTCCCTCCTGCTGTCGTCTCCTTCGTCCGTCGTCGTCTCGTCGTTGTCGTCTCGTGTCTTCCGCTCCTCTCGCCCTTCCCGCTCCTCTTGTTGGCCGTCGGCCTCTCCTCCCCCCTCGGGGGTTGTCCCTTGCTGCTGGCTGGTGAACGGTGCTCTCCCGTGTGTCCGTCTGCGGATGCATGTGGGTGCATCGTTCGCCTCCTGCGGCTTGATACCGCCCCTGCTCTCTCCTTTGTCTCGCCCGTCGTTGCTGCTTGCTGGTGGACCGTACTGGCCCCGGGCCCGGGGCTATTGCCAGATTTTTCGGCCGCACTCGCCGGACAAAGTGTGTGTGGCGGCTTCCCAGGGGGGGGCAGGATCTGTCCGCCCGTCTGTGCGCGCGTCATCGCTGCACAACGCGATCTGGACCGCCGGTCGGCGTGGAGTGCGGTGGCAGGAAGAGGTTTTGTGCCAACTTGCCCAGGCTGTCCGGAGGCCGTGCGGCCCAGCCTCGAATGTCGGCGCGGGCTTCCCTCCTCCTCCCCCTCCTTCCTCCTCCTCCTCGTCCTCCCCCCTTCCTCCTCGAATTAGTGGTTTGGTTGCCACTGCTTGCACAGGCAGGGCGCGCATGCTTTGCTGCAGCCGTTGTTGGCCGACTCTGGTCTGTTCCGTCGGCACCGGCTCGCACTCCAGCCGCTGCGGTGTAGTCCCGCGCCTGGCCGGGCACCTCAGTGCCCAACCCCATGCTTTAGAAACTCGGTTGGTGAGTGCACGCACCCAACGCCTGACTTCTGTTGCAGGTCTGGAACTCGGGTCAGGTTCCAGTCTTGTGTCAAGTGCTGTACTGTGCCGCGGTTCCTTGTTTGCTGTTGTGCGCTGCCCGATTGTATGAATGATCGGTGGGATCATGGGGAAGTGCAGTCACAACGCTTTAAGACACCCATCCGCTCTCTGCCATCTCTCCTTTTTCCTTCTCCTCCTCTCTCTCCCCTTCCCGGTGCGCTTTATTTTCTCCTGCAGGCGGCGCACGCGTGCCTCAGGGTGTGTGCGCCTTCTCGTATCAATGCAAAGTGTCACCGCGCTGATTTCGTGACATGTGGATCGTGCTCTTACCCGAGTCCGGGGCTATTGCCGGTTTTCGCTGTCACTGCCCTCCTGCTGTCGGCTTCGTACTGGGCGCGCGATCAGGATAGCCTCTCTGAGAGGCAGCGGATTCCTCCCTCTCCTCTACCTTGTTGCCGTGGAAAAAAATCCTTGAGGATTGGAACCTGCTCTGGGTGGCAGAGTCCAGGCAGAACGATCCGCACCCCTCGACTTGGCAGACAGAGTGGAAGCTGAACCCCATGTTGGTGGAGGACTTCCTGGGGGCGCTGCCGTCCTTCCCGAGCAAGACGGCAGTGGGCTGGGACTCTGTCCACCATCGCTCTTCCGAGAAGATGCCCAGGGTAGTCATCCAACGAGCCGTAGAGATCCTCAACAGCTGGGAGCAGCAGCCAGAGGTTTCGCCCATGCTGTCGATCATCAACGTTTTCCTGCTGAAATCGACGGGTGGCACGCGCCCGATCGGCCTGATGTGCACGCTGGCACGTATTTGGAGCAGGATCCGCCAACGTGCGGTCCGAAAATGGGAAAAGGAGGTTGATACATCATGGTTCTAGGGAAGGGGCACAGCGACGGCAGCACACGGAGCCAGCTACATACATAACCTACTCGGGTGCTACGCCAGGGCCAAAGGCTCAACAGCTATCAGCACCTTCTACGACACCGCTAGGTTTTTCGAGAACATCGCACACGAGCGGCTACGCATATCGGTTTCACACGACTCGTTTGACGTATTCTACAGGTGTCCCAGGCACGCTCGCTGGGGGGGCTCCATCAATGGCCCCACGGAGGCCAACGATACTGCCGTGGCAGGTTGCAGCTGTGCGACAGGGATTTCCAAGTTGATGATGCTCGCGCTGCTCAGGGACGTTGCTACCTCCATTCCCCCTCTGCCGCAGCATCAACCTCATTGATGGCCTCACCTCGCACGTCTTGGGCGGGCCCTCCACCTCGGTCAGACACTCCATTCAGGCCCACAGGAAGATTACCCAGAGCATGGCCCAGGTCCACCTCCCCATCAACTGGAGCAAGACCAGGTTTATGACCTCCAGCCCCGAGGCCCTGAAAGTTCTCCTCGAGGACCCCACCTGGGACCTGATGTTGGACCAGCATGTGGATGCTCATAGGGGTCTGGCAGGTGATTCAAGTCATGGGAAACATCGAAGGCTCCCCACTGTGCTCCAGAGGACCCCCGAGGCCAAGAAGATGACCAGCAAGCTGGCGCGTCTGGGCACGGGGGCTGCCGTGTCGATGGTGTTCAGAACGGGGCCTCTAGCCAGGGGTTCGTCGGTCAGCGGCCTAGCGGACACGGCCATCAGGAAGCTGATAGCGCAAGCAGCTGCAGCAGCGGGGCACCTGCATCCAGGATGTGCGCTAGGCGTCCGCGGCTTGCTCGACCCATTCTTGGAAGGACCCACTCGAGGTCACCACTGACCAAATGGCCAAGGTCTTCGTGAGTGTGATCTGGAATCGGCATGTGTCTTGGGGTGTGATCTAGGCAGGCTACCAAGACGGCAAAGAGGTGCTCCGTTCTCGCAATCGCTGGCTCCAAATGAAACACCCCATTGGCGCGTTGATGGCCAGCCTCGACAGGATAGGCTGGGTTTTCGATTTCCATGGTAAGACGCTGGTTCATGATTTGGGGCGTTCGTGGTCTATCCTGATAGTCTCGCCACAGTGTGTTGCAGGTCAAGTCCGAGAAGGAGTCAGGAGGTTCACGGCCAGAGGTGAACAGAGCAGGCAGAGTGACTTTCAGGCGTGGAAGGGAGACATCTTTTGGTGGCCGATCAAGAAGCTGCTGAGCCAAACCTCTACCGACACGTGTTATGGGCACCACAAGCACACCTTGAAAGGAGCGGTCTCCAACTTTTACTGGGCGCAGACCAGAATGGCTTTGCACGCAGGAGATATCGGCACGATCTGCAAGTTATGTCAAGGAGCTCGAGGAACGTCATCACACGGGAGATTATGCTGCCCTGCTTACGAAGCTTGGAGGCGAGATCATATAGGACACAACATTCGGATAGCGGCCAGAATATGAAAAAGGGTGTCTGGAGAGGCTGTGGAGCTCTTCTCGCGCGGATGATTTCCAGACCCCAGCGTCTGGTTCGGCCGACCCCACCAAGATCCCAATGGGCCATGCATGCAGTCGAACAACTGGCCCCAGGATGGGATTCTGATTGTCAGGGGATGCTGGGCGGTTTTCACGGACGGGTCGTGCTTCGAGGCAAACTGCCCCAAGCTACGTGTGGCAGGCTGGTCGACCTGCATAGTCAACGAGAATGGCGACCTGCTCTACGCCATCTACGGGGTGGTCCCACTGGCGGAGGCCCCTGACCAGAGCTCCAGGGATGGGGGGGGGACTTCGCAGTCAGGCAGTTGGGGCCCCATGCAGTGCTGGAGGCTGGAGTGGGAGCGCACGTGGACTGCAAGGCTGCTGTGTCCGTGGCGAACAGGCCCCCCTTCCCAGCCAACGAGAACCAGATGGGATGTTTCTGGCGGCCTGAGGTTTCGGACCCTGGGGAAGATTCGTTTCGTCAAGGTCGACGCCCACCAGTCCCAGAAGGCGGTCCAGGAAGGCCTCGTCACCCACCAGCAACGGATAGGAAATGCCCAGCGTTGACCGTCTAGCCAAGTTAGGAGCCGAACCCTTTAGAGCCTCGCAGGCCCAGCTGTTGGTGACCGAAGGATGTGCCTCTCTCGCCCGCGGGGCTGCCGGGTTTGCGTCCTCCCAACAGGTGATGATCAGTGCGAGCCAGGTAGCCGATCATGACTGGCTAGAGTGGCTCACCACTGTTCCCCTCGAGGCCATCCCTGGGCTCCCCATCCCTGGTGCCAGTCCGTGTTCGGGAGGAGCCCCTGGGCCCAGGTCTGGGGAAGGGGCCCCTGAGGAAGGCCCACCTCCCGCCCCTGGGGACACTTGGGGGGAGCCATTGGAAGCTTGGGCCTTCAGGGGCGCAGGCTGTGGTGGGCTCAAGCTCGAGACGGTCGGGAGCACAAGCTCACTGACACGCTGTTGACGTGTTCGACGTGCGGGGCCTGTGCCAGAGGCTCGCGCAAGCGGCCGTCCAGGGGGGGGGGCCTCCGTGCTCCCTGCGAAGGCAGGCCCAGCAGGGGCCACTGCAGGCATGTGGATGTGTTTTGGCAGGGAAGTTTCCTAGGTATGGGGGCAGCCGAGTCATTCGTAACGCGGCTCCCGCCTCGCCAGGAGTGGTCCAGGGCCCTGGTCTCCCCGTCGGATGTCCCTGCCCCGTCCTTGGTCCAGGCTCCTCGGGACGCCCAGGGATCCAGGAGCTTGGACGCTGAGCGAGGGCTAAAGTTGTTCGGGCTCTCGTGGGAGGAGGCGGCCTCGATGGGTCAGGCCTCGCAAGACGCGAATGCGACTGCAGCGGTTGCCAAGACCAGAGGTCTTTAGAGCCCCTTCCCACGACCCCCTCCTCGATTTCGGCTTTGCAATCTGATTTCCCGGAGTTGGGGTCGCTCCGCATGCTCCGTGCACGTAATGGGGTCGCCCCCCGTGACAGCTTCGTCTGGACCTCCTCCTCCTCCTCCTCCTCCTCCTCCTCCTCCTCCTCCGCCTCCTCCTCCCGCCCAAACCTCCTCTTCCTCCTCCTCCTCCTCCTCCTCCTCCTCCTCCTCCTCCTCCTCCTCCTCCTCCTCCTCCTCCTCCTCCTCCTCCTCCTCCTCCTCCTCCTCCTCCTCCTCCTCCTCCTCCTCCCCCATGTCCTCCTCCTCCTCCCCCTCCCCTCCCCCTCCTCCTCCCCTCCATCCCCCTCCCCCTCCCCCTCCCCCTCCTCCCCTCCCCCTCCTCCTCCTCCTCCTCCTCCTCCTCCTCCTCCTCCTCCTCCTCCTCCTCCTCCTCCTCCTCCTCCTCCTCCTCTCCTCTCCTCCTCCTCCTCCTCCTCCTCCTCCTCCTACTCCGCCTCCTCCTCCTCCTCCTCCTCCTCCTCCTCCTCCTCCTCCTCCTCCTCCTCCTCCTCCTCCTCCTTCATCCCTCCTCTGGAGTGCCGTGGAGCTCCTTGACCCCCATTTTGCACGCCTCCGGGTCCTCGCGGCGCGCCACCAGGATCGACCGCAGGTTCCCCCGCATGCTCTGGAGGCCGCCGGGGCGTTCGTGCTCTTTTTGCGCACGCGGGCCGCCGACCCGCACCGCCAGTGAACTTCCGAAGAGGAGGAGGAGGGGGAGGAGGAGGAGGAGGAGGAGGAGGAGGAGGAGGAGGAGGAGGAGGAGGAGAGGAGAGGAGGAGGAGGAGGGGGAGGGGGAGGGGAGGAGGAGGGGAGGAGGGAGGAGGAGGAGGAGAGGAGGAGGAGGAGGAGGAGGAGGAGGAGGAGGAGGAGGAGGAGGAGGGGGAGGGGAGGGGGGGGGGGGGGGGAGGTGGAGGAGGAGGAGGAGGCGGAGGAGGAGGAGGCGGAGGAGGAGGAAGAGGGGGAGGAGGAGGAGGCGGAGGAGAAGAGGAGGATGAAGAGCAGAAGAAGGAGAAGGAGGAGGAGGACGACCAGAGATTCAAGATGCATCAACGAGGCTGCACACCCGCCAACCCCAGGGCCCCTTGTCAAAGAGGCCCCCATTCACTACAGGAAACGCCCCCGTGAAAGCACAGCACCCCATGGGCCTGTCATTCAGCCGAGGGCATTGCTTTGAAAAAGAACTGCCTTGCATCCTTCGAACGAATTCACCACCATGCCTTGTGCATGTTGGGGCGTGTAAGGATGCTCCTCCGCTTATTACGGTAAGGTTTCTTTCGTGCTTTCTAAGGACGACCCGCCACCTCCCAGCCTTTGAAAATCCCCCTCCCTCTCCGGAGCCGATGTTGTGCAATGTTCGGTAAAAATTGGAAGAGCATGTTTCCCATAGAGGATCTGGCCAAGGGGGGTCAAAACATCTACAAACACCCAAACCTCATCTTTGCTATACACACACACACACACACACACACAAAGGCTTCTCAACGCGGTCCCAAGACAACTCTGAAAAGGCTTCCAGACGCTCCAACTGGGCCCAAATATGGCACAAGATAGGCGCAAGACGGCACCCGAGACGGCCCAAAAGGTTTCCAATAGGAAGCCCAAAAGGATCTGGAGAGAAAACACGTTTGTCACTTGTAGCTTTGACAAGTTTCCACAAGCTGCCCCACTCTGGTGTCCGAAAGCCCAAGACGGCCCGAAGGGCCCCCAGGAGGGCTTCAAAACAATCCAAAGAGCCCGAAGACGGCTCCAAGATGGCCCATGGCGGCTCCAAGACGGCCCAAGAGGCCCTGTTGGCGTCCCAAGGCTTAACGGCCCAAGGACGCCCATACCTGGCCCAAGATGCCCCCAAGACGGCCCAACAGGCCCCCAAGGAGGTCCCAAGAGGAGGGAATCGAGTTGGCCTTAACAACCTGTTCCTGCAGGGCTGCCTCCAAAGCCAACCACGTGCCCCCAAGAGGCCCGCAGGACGCTCCAGAAAGGCCCAGGAGACCTCACCACGGGGTCTCCCAGAACCCCCCATGAAGACATTCGAAAGCCTCCCAAACGGATCCAACGGCCCTGAAACAGCCCCATTAATATGCATAGTAAATTTAACCTCTCACGCTGCGCGGCCAGGCCTTTGCCGCAGGCAGCTGGGCAATGACCCTGCGACGCGCCCAACCGACGTGCACCGAGTGACCAGAACAGTCAGTCAAATCTCTGCGGAACCTGGCACGACAAAGAGCACGATTGGCTGTGAAAGCTAAACGGGGAACCCGCGCGTTGCACGACTCACTGGAAAGCCGTAGGTGGCGAGAGGACTAGGCAAGGGAGGGGGGGGCACGAGGCGAAAGCGGCCCCCAGGGACGGCGAGGTCTGATTCGGACGTGCGTGTGACCGCACTGCGCTGTGCCTCCCAAGAGCCCGCGAAAGTGCCGACGATTGGGCACCTCGCAACCCCCAGGGGCGGCGATGTCTAACTCAAATATGGGTGCGGTCGCACTCAGACATGCCTCCTTGAAGAACACGACGATGTCGACACTTCCACGAATGCGTGAATGAATGGATCCGACTTCCCATGAACAGATGAGCACTGGCACCCACGTGCGCGAGACACTATACTTGCGTACTGCTGCGTTCAAGGTTTCCGCTAGGCACGTGCCCCGTTTCTATATATGTATACATATATATATATATAGTGGAACGGAAAGTGCAGCAAATGTGCTGCGCATGTTTACACCACTCGGACGCCCGCGCCTGCCTGGGCCTTTCCCCCATCGCGGCGGTCAGGCTGATGCGTCAACTCGGAAATAAAAGGCTGCAGCACAGCTTGCTTCACACGGTGTTCGTTGCCATTGGGTGTAACATCTCCGAACAATCTGAATTACCGCTGGATACAGTAAAAGGTGCTGGGTATGATGCGTCCAGCTCGCTGTAGAACCATGGCATTGGACACACGACCGACAGATGAATGCAAAATGCCTTAGGTTTTGCGGAAGCGGCGCGCCTGAAACGCACTCAATCAAAACGAATCGTGCTGACGCAACCAATATGTGGTATTTTTCCTCTTGGCTGACACGGCAGAATGAAACCAAATGCGCTATTCGGAATGGGCTTCTGTCTGGGCTCGTCCGATCCGCAGGCCCAGCTCCGCGCAGACAGACCCATCGGATGACAAGACGCCCCCCCCAAGTATACCATGTTTTTTCTCTTTTCTGGAATCGGGCAGCCGCCAGGCTTGAGCACGACAGGGGCGGCGCACCTGGTGTTGATGAGCTCCTGCTTCCTCCAGTTGCACATCAGACCGTAGCGAGCGCCGGCGTACGCGATGGCCTTCAGGCAAAATTCCGCATCCGCTGCTCCCGAGGTCACGATCAGCGCGTCGCCCGCGCAAGCCAAGTCACCTGCGTCGCCAGCAGCGTCGCCGAGCGTGGCTCTCGCGTCCCAAAGGAGAACGCGCATCAAGATGGAAAACAAGAGCGGCGATTGCGGGCATCCCTGGCAGATGCCCGCCTGCTGCCCCCGCTGCCCCGAGATTCTCCCATCCTCGCGAACAGCGACATGCTGGCTGGAGAAAGTCACCAGCACGAGGTCGAAAATCTTGTCCAGTAGCCCGAAGTTCGGTGCGGGGCAGCGACGAGACCGTCAGGCATGACGCTGTAGAATGCTTTTGCCCCATCCAGCACAAGAAGTACCAACAGCTTGTGGCTTCTCCTCCTTCGCGAACCCCCCCTCCAGCATGCCCTGGCGATGAAGATGGCGTCAACGGTGCCGCCCTTTGATTTGAACCCAAACCGTGCCCGCCGAACTCTGTTTTCGGCACCTGCTCGCGTCGCGCGGCGCAGGAGAAGTGCCGCGAAGAACCTGAATCCAGCCCGCAGCAAGCAGATGGGCTTGCAGCTCTCGCATAAAGACGCGCCGCCCTGCTTGACGAGGGTGCTCACCAAAGACTCGCGCCACAGGATCGCGCCGTCTTCCCCACATGCTTGACACAAGGCGACGGCCCAAGCTCGCGCCGGCGACTCTCGGCAACACATAGCCTTCCAGAAACGTCTGGGGACCGCGTCTGAGCCACAAGCTCTGTCCCATCTCATCGCCTCTGCCGCTTCGACAACTTCCCCCTCTTGTACGGGCTCGACTTTTACAGGTAGCGTTAGCTCGGGCATGTCCCCCTACAGCAGATTTTGGAACAAAAAATAAAAGTAAGCCAACCATGGCTCAAAAGTTGTCAAAAAATAATCGACAAATCGTCCCCGCACTAATGTTGTAACTATTTTTGAATATTCCTCCTGTAGAGGGAAGTGCCCGAGTTCAAGGTAGCGCAGGGCCCAGTGGAGCTGCTTGCATGGGCGTCGTGTGACGGGCGGCCCGCTACACGCTGCCGAGGTACTCGGCCATCGCCTCCTGGCGGGGATCGGAATCGACCAGCCCGCCATGCAGTGCACGCAGCTGACCCTGCTTCGGCGCAAACCCTTTCTCGAATAACGAACCCAGACATGATCGCGTCGCCAAAAAATCGGGACGCGAAATGCTTCGCTATTTTCGGCCCCTGGGGGCCCTCGCCGGTCCACGGGAGCGTCAAAAAACGACTCGGGATGAAAAACTGGCCCCAGGGAAAATGGTCTGGACTTCTGGGGACGCCGTCCTGAAAAAATCAGACCGTCGCATGTCTGGGAACCTGTCCCCAATCGCCAGCTGCGAGAACGTGCTCCAGCCACTCTGCCTGGCCCCGCTTGGCTGACAGCTTCACCAGCTTACTCAGCCAAGTCTAGGTCCCCACATCCCCACGACGCCTGGCGTCCGTGCGCTTCATGACAATGTCCATTGTGCGGTCAAAGACCCAAGGCCTCCTTGACGTCGCTGGCAGGGTGGGGATCGAGGCGGCAGCTGCAGAAAAACATCATGTCATGATGGCTTCGATGCCAGATTCCGTAGACGTCGGCATGCAGCTTTCCAGCTCCTGTGCGCGATCGGCAATGGCAGCGGCGAGCCGGTCAGATGTCCCGCGAAGGCGGAGGGCGTGCAGGTCGCGCCGGGAGGCAGGCTGCGGCCGCGACAGCTTTGGGGCATCCACGTGAATATCAGCATGACCAGAAAGTGGTGCGAGGTCAAGGCACGCCGCTGATCGCTTGCGGGAAATGTCAAACTGTTCAGCCACTCCTGCGACGAAAGCGAGACGTAATTATATCCGAAAGTATCTGGCGCAGGGATATCGGGCGGAACCTGCCCGACGTTATAGCATGGTATCTGCAGGTCCGCTGCTTGATCGATGAACGTGCTGCCTATGAGAAGTCTGTCTGGGTCAGAGCTCTGCGAGCAAACTCCGATTGGAAGACGGATTGCACTCATCTCAGATCTGGGTATGACCGCACTGCGCTGGGCCTCCCAGGAGCCCACGAATGTGTCGACGGCCTTGCATCTTGCAGCCCCCAGGGGCGGCGACATCTAAGGTATGCCCGCGAAAGTGACGACGATTTCGCACCTTGCAGCCCCCCAGGGAGGGCAATCTCTGATTCACATCTGGGTATTGTGATTCTAGTCGCTGACGCGAGCTTCCGCCCCTGCTCCCTGTCAGTGCCTGTCCTAGCCCAAACCTCCAGCGGACGTGTGGCTCTCAGGACCCTTGCTCATTTGAGCTACGTGACTGCGCCGCGCGCTCTGAATGGGGAACGGTAAGCGATCTTCCAGATCGTGGCAGCTAGGAACGAGGCTCTCTATCCCGGCCTGCGGGCCGTCCACATCAGCACGACGACGTCCGCGAC
Organism: Prorocentrum cordatum; assembly: GCA_963575745.1. Lineage (NCBI taxonomy): Eukaryota > Dinophyceae > Prorocentrales > Prorocentraceae > Prorocentrum > Prorocentrum cordatum. Next base: position 307,581 of record CAUYUJ010015623.1, read on the forward strand.
GCGTCCATACATATTGGAATCGAAGGCCAACGCCATCCTGCAGCTGCTGCTGCTCATCGCCAGCGTCAGCGACGGCGGCAAGCCCAACTACCCGCTCAACTCCGCCAGCGTCAGCGACGCCGGCAAGCCCTTCTACCTGCTCAACTCCGCCAGCGTTAGCGACGCCAGCGGGCCTCACAACCTGCTCAACTACGACAGCGTCAGCAACGCTAACAACTCCCTGCTCTTCAATTTCAATTCCAATTCTCCCAGAACATGCGCGAAGGTGCCGAGTAAAATTTCTCAACCTCCCAGAGCATCAGCGAAGCCGCCGAGTTCAACTTCTCGACCTCCAAAAATGTCAGCGAAACCGCAGAATTCAATTCTACAATCTCCTAGGTCCTAGAACATCAGCGAAATCGCCGAGTTCAATTCCACAACCTCCCAGGACTTCAGCGAAGCCCCCTAGTTCAACCCCAAGACCAAGGACAGCGAGAGTTCCTTCATTGTGATTTCCGCGGTGTACAGAGACACGACGGACACGATGGCGGACCATCACGGTTCATTTGACAACCAATCCGTTAGTCCCAGCCGAAATGGCGGCCCCGCAAAATGGTGTGATTACAAACAGGAGGTGAAACTCTGGAAGCTCGGTGGGAATATGTAGGTGACGCAGAGTTTGGAATCAAGGCTCGTGCTCTAGCTCACAGGCACGTCTCGATCAGCCGCGGTCAACTTGGTGGAAGCGGACCTCCACCCAGAGCCTGACTGACATGGACCTCGAGGAAGCCAACGACAAGGAGCGCAGCAGGAACGAAAAGGGCATTGCGAACGTGCTCAGGCATCTCGAGAAAGCCCAGGCCAACAAAAGCCAGTGCAGAAGGGCGAGACGCTCGAGGAGTTGTTCGAGAGTACTGAGCACCACCGCCGCCGCGGTGAACGCATGACAGATTGGCTCGTCAGGTTCGACGCGGGCCTACGGCAGCCACACGAGAACGAGGTGGACCTCAGCTCGCTCAATGACGTGGCCGTATGGTTATCGCTGCGCAAGGCCGGGCTCACCTCAGAACGACGCGAACGTGTCGTAGGAAACCTACCCGACGAGCACTGCAGCCTCACACGAATTCGCCAGCTTCTCGTGCGCACGTTCCCAAATATTCATGTGCAGGAACAACACAACCTTCCTCCCTCACGCCTATCCTGGTCATGAGCTTCGAGGAGATATCAGGCGATTGGCCCATGTTGAAAAGGAAGTGCACCCCACTGGCGCAGCTGGTACATCTGTTCGAGCTTCTGCTCATTGGATGTAACAAGGACGAGGAAATGGACGAAACATAATGGGAAGATGATGATGACGACGACGACGACGACGACGACGACGACGACGACGACGACGACGACGATGGGGACAAGCTCGAGGAAGGAGAATGACTAGGGGGACTGAGGGAGTGAGGAGGGGAACGAGGAGGAGGAGGAGGAGGAGGAGGAGGACAACGACAACGACGATGACAAACAGGCGGAGGACATGAAAGAGGATGACGAGGACGAAGAGAGCAAAGAGCAGGGGAACAGAAGGATTAGGCGGAAAGAAGAACACCGAGGCGGAGGAGTAGCAGCAAGAGCAAGAGCATTGCAGCCGGAAGCCTTCCAAATCTGGCCGTACCTGGCGCGGCGCCTTCCCCGAAAAACGCAAAGCACAGCATCCTAAGTTTGGTAAAGCTCGGCCGAGATTTCAGCCAGCGCCAACTCTGCGCAGACAGCGCGAAAAGCGCGGTCCTGCACCCGCTCCTCGAACGCCGTCAGGCTCCTTTTGCTGCCCGCCGACCTCCGCAGCAGCCGCGCCCCCAACTCATGCGCCCATTGCGCCTCCCCTCCCGTCCTGCCTCCTTGCGCCCATTGCGCCTCCCCTCCCTCCTCCGCCTTCTCCCTAATCTCCTCGGCGCAGATACCTCACGACCGAGTCAGCGAACGACCTGTGAGAAGATCACTCCGATCGGATGCTTCTGCTCGCAGGCGACTTCTCGCCCCCGACCCCGTGTTGTTTGTCCACGGAAGGCCAGCCCGCTCGGAAACGGAGGCAGAGTCGGAGAGGCGCCCCCATGGGGGGGCTGTTCGGACTCACCCCCGTCGAGGACGGAACGCCCCCCCCGTCGCACCTCCCCGAGACCTGGGCCCCACTCCGCGGTCCCCTGGAAGACCCGGCATGTGCGGGCAGTACTTATATCCATGTCCAGAGCGTCGTGGACTTTTTGGGAAGAGGTGCCGCAACGCCGAGGCGCACTGGATATGGATAAAATCAAGCCTCTTGGGGCCAGATTTTTATCCATATCCAGTGCGTCTACGGTTTCCGGGGAAGAGAGCCCAAGAATCCAAGACGCACTGGATGTGAATATAACTATTGCCCGCAGCATGGGCCAAGGGAGGTGAATCCCTGGCATTCGTCGGCCCAGGGAGAAGATCCCAACCTCTCGCCCGAACACGGGGCTGGCCATCGCTCGGACGTCCCCTCCCCGTGTTTGTTCGGTTTCGTGCGTGGCCTTTTCGCCATGTGATCAAGGATGGTCCTCGCCGAAAGAGAAATGCACACGTCCGAGCGATGCCAAAGGAGAGCTCTGCAGGCTCGACTCCCTGGCAGCCTGCCGGAAGCTGCAGGCGACGCGGCGCTGCCCGAGTGTGCACGACCCGCGGGGAGCACGGAAGAGCGCGGGGGGCAGGGCCCTCGCGACTGGCAACACGAACGAGAGACTGGCCTCGAGTAGCAGCACGAGCAGGAGATGGGGCCGAGGGCCTGGACCGCGTGGACCTCGCCAGGGGCCCGAACGGCCTGCTTGACGAGCTGCAGGTGCAGTCAGCCGTATCACAAGGATGCGCGACAAGGATGCGAGGGCCTTGGAGGCCCATGCGAACGTTTTGCGAACGAGGTTGGCCAGCGAATGCCGCTAAGGATGGGCCGAAGGGACAAGTCTGCAAGGGTGCCCTTGGGAAGGTTGCCCATTCTTACTATGCGGGTTAACAGTAGCCTGCCGTCGGAGCTCCGACCCATCCCAGGCCCTGGACGTCGAAGACAGGTCCCGAGACCAGCGCGGTACAGTCCATAGAAACGCGGTGGACCCCCAGGGAGCATCGGGAACCAAAGCTACCAGGCAGTGCAAGAGCCATGGGAACGTTTTCTTGTTCGGTGTTTCGACATTGGGCGGAAGGGGGGTGGGAGGGGGGGTCTGGCTCCGGAGCTCTGCTTAGTGCGACTGCTTGCAACAGTGCGTCCTAGGGGGGAGACTCCACCTGCTCGAAACAGGCGCCCAAAACAGCCAAGATCCACTCCATGGGGGGGGGAAGGGAGGGGGGGGTGCGAAGGCCCCCGCCGATCGGCAAAACAATGAATAAAAAACGATCGCCGTCATGGCGTTCTCTGCTTGACGCCGCCTGGGGCGGCTCGCCTGGGACATGTCCGCCCTTGGCTTACTTGAACAGCCATGCTCGGACTGCTCGGCACCGCCCCAGGCCGCCCTCGCAAGAGTGGCTGCGGCGGGAAAACATCCACGACCCGTGCACGAAGAGTTCGCCTCCATACGCAGAGGTGAACGGGCCAACATTCTGCATAGAGTCATCCGCATCCCTCCCAAGAGGGAGGATCCTCAGCCTCTGGCACAGCCATCAGAAAAATCTGCCGAACGAAAAAAATATAATCAAGCCCTGCCTCCAGTGCTTCCTGGACACGCGCCCCCTCCACTTTCTCACTGCGTAGCTGATCCAGGAAACCATCCTCGCCCCGACAACCCAATCACCAATGCCGCGCACCAGCGGAGGCCAGTCCACAAGAAACCTTCCACAAGAAACCCAACTCTGAGACCCCAGGACGTCCATCGATTCTCGATGTAGGAACATCACACTTCCCATCGCAAAACAATCGAAACCCAAGAAAACCAGGGCACCCTGGAGGCAAGCAGGGTGTTTCTTGGCATAGGCCCCCACTGTATTCGTCATGCCGCAGCAGCACAGAGGGGCAAAGGCAGACCCCCAGCCTTGGAGCCGACTGGAAGCCGGGTGCAAATAGGTGACTACCTTGCGGGCCAATAGCTGACACCCGTGCCACTGACTTTTTGTATGATTAACATGTTTATGACTTATGACAAGTGTTATGAAGTGTACATCCCCAGGACGGAAGTTCTTTCATCTTGC
>CAUYUJ010015623.1:316738-321457 GCA_963575745.1 Prorocentrum cordatum
GAGGCTCCCAGAGGCGAGGTGGACACCAGGCCGGCCGCGTCTGAGGGTGTCCCTCAGCCCTCTCGCAGCGAGGCGGACGGAGCGTCGGGCGGCCTACTCCTTGCTCGCGGGGTGGACCATACCGAGCAGCTCGGCTGTGAATTCACCCTCCGAGTAGGTGGCGGTGTCCAGCGCGAATGTGAACCCACCCGCAAGAACATCCACAACTGGAACGTCACAGCACATGTGCACAAGATCAGTGATGCGTGACCCCGGGGCCCGCGGGTGGGCGCGGCGGCCGCTCCGCTTCGGCGGCCAGTGGATGCCGCGAGCTCGGGGCTGGGCTCGGCGGCCCGGTGTTGGCTGGGGGGCGGCCTCGGCACGCCCTCGGGCAGCGTGCTGGGCAGTGCGGCCGAGGGCGGGGGGGCTGCTCGGGGCCGCCGGCGAGAGGGGCGGCCGGCGTAAGGCCTGCCCGCTGTACGGCGGCCTCGGCGGGGGGGGGGGGGGGCGAACGACGACGGGAGGGCGCGCTGGGCGCACCCTCGCGGGAGGAGGCCTCGCGGGGCGACGGGGGGCGGGATCGCGGCAGGAGGCTCGACGGCGCACGTCTGCGACAAGAGGCGGACAGCCTGGGCGCCGACGGCTGCAGAGGGGCCAGGCCCCAGCTGGAGGAGGTTCGGCACCACGTGCCGGCCACGGCTGCGGGCGTGAACGCTCTGCGCGTGCAGATGCAGCCCCGGAGGAGATGGGCCGTCGATTTCCCAGCTTTCGCGGAGCCTCGCTGAGTCACATTAGCAACAGGTCCCTCCTGCCTCCTCCTCCTCCTCCTCCTCTCTCCTCCTCCTCCTCCTCCCCTCCTCCTCCTCCTCCCTCCTCCTCCTCCTCCTCCTCCTCCTCCTCCTCCTCCTCCTCCTCCTCCTCCTCCTCCTCCTCCTCCTCCTCCTCCTCCTCCTCCTCTTCCTCCACCATCCTTGCCCCTCCGCCATCCCTCTTCCTTAATAACTCCCGTCGCACCCCGAGACGGGCCCGTAGGGCGGGCCAGGCGTTTCGCCTGAGACCCCACCATCTGTTCCTGAAACTTGAAATTGGCAACAGCTTCACGGATGGAGGGCGGATCGCTTTCAAAATGTGGATCTCGCCTTAGCGCCAAGTACATTCGTCTTGAAAGCTCGTACTAGCTTCAAAGATGGAGGGCGGGTGGTTTTCACAATACGGCTCCCGCCTTAGCGCTGCGAGCATTCGTCTTAAAGTTTGCAAGAGCTTCGCGGATGGAGGGTGGTTCCTTTTCAAAATGTGGTTCTCGCATTAGCGCCGCGCACATTCGCCTTTCAGAATTCGGAACCATGCCAAGGAGCATTATGGATGACGTCCCAGACATGATGTCTTGGCACGTCTTAGGATTGTCAGGTGACGACAGTCCATTTGATTCGCGTTGCTGACGTCCCAGAAATGATGTCATGGCTCGATTTCGGATCGTCGGGTCGCAACAGTAACGCGGATTCGCGGCGTTGAAGTCCCAGGAATGGTGCTCTGGCACAGTGGAAAATTTTCAGACGGTTGTCTTCCAACGGGGCTCTCCCCGCAGTGGAAATGAATACATACAGGCGCCGATGGCAGGGGAATTTGACGGGAAGAGTATTGCAACACCGCTGATGAGTCTTGTGGTTCCACTGGTCCTCCTTCTCCTCATCATCATCATCATCCTTCTTTTCTCCTCCTCCTCATCATCATCAGCAGCATCATCATCAGAATCAGCATCCTCAGCATCATCATCATCATCATCATCATCATCATCATCATCATCATCATCATCATCATCAGCATCATCACCATCATCACCATCATCATCACCATCATTAGCATCATCATCATCATCAGCAGCATCATCATCAGCATCATCATATCATCAACATCATCATCATTAGCAGCAGCAACATCATCATTATCAGCAGCAGCAGCATCATCGTCAGCATCATCATCAGCATCATCATCATCACCATCATCACCATCATCACCATCATCACCATCATCATCATCAGCAGCAGCATCATCAGCATCATCATCATATCATCAACATCATCTCATCATCATCATCATCATCATCATCATCATCATCTCATCTCATTCATCTCATCATCATCATCATCATCATCATCATCATCATCATCATCAGCATCATCATCATCAGCAGGAGCATCATCATCATCATCAGCATCAGCATCAGCATCAGCATCAGCATCACATCAGCATCAGCACAGCATCAGCATCAGCATCAGCATCATCATCATCATCATCATCATCATCATCATCATCATCATCATCATCATCATCATCATCATCATCATCATCATCATCATCATCATCATCGTCATCGTCATCGTCATCGTCATCGTCATCAGCATCATCATCAGCATCATCATCATCATCCTTATCCTCCCTCCTCCCTCCTACGCCCCGTGTTTCGCCCTCCCTCCTCCGCCCGCCCGCCCAGGTGCGAGGCGCCCTCCGCGCTGCCCAGCGCCGCCGCCCGGCTCAGCCGCGTGCTCCGCCGCTGCAGGTAGCCGCTCGCGGACATGGCGGGTGCGACGGCCGAGGCCCGGCCGACCGAAGGCCCGGGGGTGGCTACCCTGGGGCGGGGGGCGGGGCGAGACGGGTGCCTCCTCCCCTCCCCTCCCCTCCCCGTCCCTCCCTCCTGCTCCCCTCCCTCCCCTCCTCCCCTCCATCCCTCCCTCCTTCTTCCCTCGCCCTCCCCTCCCTCCCATCCTGCTCCCCTCCCTCCCTCCCTCCCTCCCTCCCTCCCTCCCTCCCTCCCTAGCCACCGCCCGTGCCCGAGGTGTTTGGGACTGCCACAGGAGCAGTGCACCTCGCGCGCCGGGCAGCTGCCATGCGCGCCGGCCGCCTCGCCGCGCCCTGCCCAGGCGAGCGGCGGGCTGGCCGCGCCCCACGAGCCTCTTCCGGCTGGCGCCATGGCGACCGGCCGAGACCGAGCCTGCGCGCCGCTGTGCGCAGGCTCGGCTTCGCGGCCCGCGTTGGCCGCCGGCCGCTCATGAGCAACGTGGCCAGTCTCGCTCGAGTGGCTGCTCGTACCGTTCCCGCAGCTGGCGGCCGTGCAGGCCATAGACATGATGATCATGATGATCGTCGGGCGGCCGAGCCCGAGCCGGTGCTGGAGCGCGCCGCCGCCGCCAGCGACGCCCATGCGCACGTCAAGTGCTCCGCAGGCTCGGTGCCGGCTGCGCGGTACTGGGTGCCCGCCGCGCTGCCGCCCCCAGCTGCCGCCGCGCCGATGTGGTGGCCGAAGCTGCCGTCGGGGCCGCCTCCGAGCTGCGAGCGAGGAGGACGAGCAGTGGCAGCCGGCCCGATCGCTGCTCAGCGACATGTGGGTGGTGAAGCTGGAGCCCGACATCGTGAGCTACAGCACGTGGCATCCGGCACTTTCGCTGCTCAGCGAGTTGTGGGTGGCGAGGACGGCCCCGACGGTGCTGCCGACTCGTCTGATGAGTCCGTCTCGCAGGTATCCCAGGCTGCTGTGGCCCCGCCCGCTGGTGGAGGTCCGCTGGCGCCGCCACCGGTTGCACCGCCGCTGGCAGCGCCACCGCCACCTTGCGCTCCGGCCGCTGCAGTGCCGGCTGAGCCCCGCACGACGCCGCCGCCGCTGGAGGGGGACGAAGGCGAGGGCCGACGGAGGCGTCTCGCCGAAGGCGAGTCCGCGGCCGCGGCCGGGCCTGTGGCCGCTGGGCGGGATGGCCGCACGGCGGAGGTGGGCAAGCCCCTCCCCCCCAGCGTCCCCTGTCGGGGCCCGGGGGAGGCGGCGAGGCAGCCTACGGGCCCCACCCCGCTTCCCGCTGCCAGTGCGGCGGATGCCGCGGCCGCCGCTGCTAAGGGCTTGAGTGCCCAGACCCCAAGGGCGCTCCACCCCGGAGTAGACCCATCAAAAGAAAATAAAGATGGGAATCCCCCCACGAGGCGGCCCCCCCTACCTAGCCCATCGGGCTATGTCGCCGTTGACTCCCCCGCCTCGTCGCCACGGCCGGATCCACCTCGGGAATCTGCCCCCAGAACGCAGGCCGTCCCCGCCGTGGCGTTCCCCGAGCAGGAGCACCTGGAGGCCGCCGTGCAGGCCGCCCTCGCTGAGAGCTCGGCCGAGCCTGCTGCGGAGCATCGGCACGGCGAAGTGGGGGAGGTCGTTCGGGGAGCGCTAGCAGTGGCAGCCGGCCCCCTCGATACTCAGCGAGATGTTGACAGTGAAGCTGGAGCCCGCTATCAAGAGCTCCCGGACCCCGATCAGCCCGTGCGTGAAGTGCTAGCAGTGGCAGCCGGCCCCCTCGATGCTCAGCGAGATGTGGATGGTGAAGCTGGTGCCGATGCCGAGTCTGCAGTGACAGTGCCAGTTGCCCAGTCGCCGTCAGAGCCGGCCCAGGCTGCAGCCGTTCCGCCCGAGGCTGCCCCGCCACGCCGGACAGAGATGCAGCGAGTACAGCGCTGCAGGCCCACTTCGGCCAGCCAGGCTGCGGATCTAGAGATCCGCCTCCTTTATCAGCATGTGTCCCGGCTGACACGCATCCTGCTCAGCCTCGAACGGACGGCTCCGGATTTCCCGCTCGTGCAGAGTCACCGTACTAGAGTGTGCGAGCTACAACGATTGGTGGCAGAAGCGGAGGCCAGGCGCGCAGCCTTGACTCCCACCGCCTCCGAGCCCGCGCCGGTGCTGGAGGCGCACGTGCAGCGCGAGCCCGTGCA
>CAUYUJ010015624.1:0-67500 GCA_963575745.1 Prorocentrum cordatum
CCCCCCGTCCCCCCCCCCCCCCCCCGGCGCCTCCCCCTCGGCCCGACGGCGCTCCCAGGAGCCCGTGCCCTTGCAGGCCGTCGCCGCGGCCACTCGCACACCTCCGCTGCCCCCCCCTGCTGGGTCGGTGCAGCAGGGGCCCGGCCACAAGGAAACCTTCCACAAGAAGCCAAACCCTGAGACCCCAGAACGTCCACTGGTTTTTGGTGTGGGAGCGTCACGCTTTCCATAGCAAAACCATGGAAACCCAAGAAAACTGGGCACCCTGGAGGCGAGCAGGGTTTTCTTGGCATGGGTCTCCACTGTAGGCTCTGCCAGGCCCGCCCAAGCACTGCGCCACCCCTCCACCGGAGGAGCAAAAAGAAGACAACAAAAAACTGCAGAAGCACAGATTCTCAACGGTCCGCGCAGATGTCTTGCATCAGCGCTGGCCCCCCCCCCTGGCACGCGGAGCGCGCCAGGGGCGGCGTCAGAGGCGCCGCCAGGGTGTGCCAGCGCCGATCCAAGACATCCGCGCGGCCCTTCGAAAACCTAGAATTACGCCATTTGTCCTGCTTCGATCCTCGGCGGCGAGCGTTAGGGGAAACTGAGGAGAAAGCCCTCACAGAACGCGCAGGACTTCTCAGAAAACCTCGCGCCTTCTCATAAATGTTTGTGTGTCTTCGGGGAACGCTCAGAACACTTCTCAGAAGGCCGGGGGACGTCCGAGCCTCTTGAGAATAGGAGGCGCGCAAACATGGATGATCGATCCTTGGATTTGGCGCGCGGTCGCCAGATCCATAGATCGGGTGAGGTGCCCTCCCCCAAATGCGGGCGGTGCCGCCTCTCTCGGCGGCGGACCCCCCTCAATTCCACAGGAAACGGGACCCGTCGCTAATCCACGCCCCCTTGATCCATGTTTGCGATCTCCTGGGAGAATTGAGCAGGGACCGACCGTCCCCGTATTCTCATAGGCATACCACGAACTGTTCTTAGAACCCACACATGTTCTAAGAACAGGAACAATGTTCTTAAACTATAAACACGATGTGTTGGAACAAGACAGTCCCAGGCAGAAATATTATAAGAACATGTTGTGGAAACCGCAAGCGGTACTTAGGACATTCTTTGGTAGACCTATAGGCGAGCCAGAACGCGTCGCCACTGCTCGAGAGAAGGCATCCTCCTCCTCACTTCCCCCTCCCTCGCTGGCCACCGGATCCAGCAGACTGGGGCTCTTCCCCAACAGCGCGCTCGGCTCGGGCGAGTGCCGCCGCCCGCTGCTCGCCCCGCAGCGCTCGAGAGAGGCGGGCCGCCCTCGAGACCGCCGCGGGGCGCTGCCAGGGGGTGGCGAAGGCGAGCGGGCTCGCGCCAACTGCGCTCCCGCCCGATATCCCTGACTGAGGCAGGTTCCTCCTCCTTCGCCCTCTCCTCCTCCTCCTCCTCCTCCTCCTCCTCCTCCTCCTCCTCCTCCTCCTCCTCCTCCTCCTTCTGCTCCTCCTCCTGCGCGGAAATGCACGGTCGACGCCAGCGGCGGCGTACGGAGGGGCGACTGTCTTAGGCGGGGGGCTCGAGGGTCTCGGGCCCCCTCCCCCTGCGAGGGACCAGGTCTGGCCGAACACGGCGCACTCCTCCCCCCCCCCCACCACCACCACTGGCCCAGCACTCCGAAGACGATCGGGATCGCTCGACGCTCGCTCTCGCCAACGCTCAGATTTTCTCTGAGCACCTGCCATCTTCACACCACCTCGTCCGCCCGGTTTCGAAGAGCCTCGCCGCCTGATCCTCGAATTCCGAGGTGCGAGCTCGTGGCAAGCTCAAGCTGACAGGGAAGACGGCCCTCTGCTGTTCGCGGCTCTTCCTCTCTGAAGCCCCTGCGGGCGGGCTGCGCTCCAGTTGAGGAGGCTTTCTGCGCCTGCCAGAGTGTGGATGTCTTGCTGGCCGCTGGCCCAGTGGTCCCAAGAGACGTCTCGCAGTCTACGATGTTGATAGGACGGCCTCCTAGGCCACCTGTCTTCGCGACTGGTGCCGCGCGAAGCGGGAGGCGCGGCTATCGTTTCGCCTTCGTGCTGGCCGCTGGAGAAAGATACCTCTCCGAGCCCAGCCGCGAAGCGCGAAGAGCGCTTCTGTTCGCGCCCCTGCAGCACCCACGGTCTCTAGAACATTGGCCTGCCACCAATCAGTTTAGGGCGTATCACGATGCTACTGTGCTCTGGCCGCATGAATGAAAACGGTGAGGGGGTGAGAGAGAGAGAGACTGCGAGAGGAATAAGGGAAGTGAGACGAGAGGGGCTGGTGACACTTCGGGTTGCGCTCAGACGCCCTCCCCGATAGTCCCGGCTGGCCTCGTTAGACTCCTCAAGTAGCCTGCGGCGTTCTCAGCACCCTGGCGCCGCCGCCTCCGACGGCACCTCCAGGGCGATCCGCGGCGCCAATCACACATCTGCGGGGGTCACGCCATGCCCTACTGCACGGGCTCACGATGATGTCGACCGTGCATTCCCCTTCACCCCTGGGCCTTTGGCGTTCTTCGGCCGTCTCTCCAGCGCTCGTCGGCGCCATGCCCAAGCACCCAACCCAAGTCATGCCGGGGAGAGGCAACCGCACGACTGCCGAGGACCTGGAAACACACGCGCAGCTGGATCCACGCGTGGAGCATCTGGAGGCCACACGCTGGATGCCCGCTGGATGCGCCCAGCGCGGATGGCCACAGAAGGGCCGGGCGCTGGGCAGAGGTGCAGCTGCACGTGCCTCCAGTTCTCGCCCAGGCCAGCCACGCTGTGTGTATGTTCAGCCTTCTGGTGCACAAGGTTGGGGCTAAACCTCCGAGCCTCCTGGCCTCCTCTCAGATCGATGGCTCACGGACCCACGGAGTTTCTCGAGGGCCACTGCTGGGACGGCAACGCCTAGCTGATGGCATCGGTCGGTGACAGGGCTCATGCGCAGGCACCCGAGGCCCAAGACTCAGAAGCAACGGTTAGAGTTTTATCAGCTCAGCAGCACAGCTCCACCCGGAGAGCACAGCAAAACTTCAGTATCAACTCTTTTGCCTGAAATTGCAAGCCGTCATGCGAGACTTGCCGCTGCAGTCGAGAATACAGGCGCCAGTGGGTCACTCAGAACCGCAGTCTGAAGGAGGGAAAGCTGATGAACACAATCCTTCGAAGGCATCGCAGCATCCTCGTGATCATCTGCTCCTAGCAAGCCTCCGACAACAAAGCCGGACCGCCCAAGGTTCTTCACGTGGAAATTCAAATAATGGGTGCCCTGCTGCGTGCGCCCATGGGTAACTTTCAAGTGCACTTCCCCCAACGTGATCCAACTTGGCGTTTCATCGCGCACACGCCGAGCTTGGAAACGGAGACCCACTCCACCTCTGCGATATTTCTTCTCCACCCAGTCCCCTGTGACATTAATTTCTTGGAAATACATGTCAGAGCACTGACTGCCCAATCGACGTGCCTCAGCCTCTACACGGAGCAGCACATTCTCAAGACGCTCTCCTCGTGGAATATGAATCAGAACGTGCTTGCCAGGCCTCATCAGGTCGAATCGCTCGCCAAAGACGTTTTGCAAATGCGGATCACCAGTGGCGGCCACGGATCCGCTCGCCACTCCAGAGATTCCGGCCGCCCCCATGGGAGCCCCGGCAGCTTGCATGGAGTCGGGAACGTCGGGCGGGAGGAATCCATTCGCCACTCCGGCTGCCATGGGGGCCAAGGCAGAATGCATTGAGTCGGGCACGTCGGGGGGGGCGGATGGATACGTCGGGTAGGGCGTCGGGTAGGGCGTCGGGTAGGGCGTCGGGTGAGAAGTCGGACTGGGCGTCGCAGTGATGTAGAAGATGTCGATGACGAGACTCTCGATGGCCATCCCTGCACCTGAAAAAGATGGTACGACTGCATGGGTGCCCCAAGTCCAGTCCGGGATGCCTGATTGGTACTTTGCGCTTGTCGCTGTGCACGAGGTACAATAGTTCGAGTTGCACTGGCATGGAACGCCATTCTGGCAAGAGCTAGAAGTGGCTGTCACTCCCGCCAAGGTCAACTGAAGGCTGCCGATACCACAGATATCCCCTTGGGCTCGCACAGAAAAGTGAGTCACAATCGCACCCTCACCTGGGTTAGGAAAAGACACAGATGGGAAAGTACGAGTTGCAGTCGCATTCGTCGAGTTCGTCACGTACTGATACGCCAATCTCCCGCATGTCAGGCAATGCGGAGAATCCTTGGCCAGAGACGAGGTTGAGTAAGTCCCAAGCCCCTTCTGGCGCCGCGTCGTATTCACACCTACGGTGTGAACATCTCCCCCACCTGGAGCATGAACGATGACCTCAAGCATAGACTCCTTGCTCTCCTCGAAGGGGTCCGTGTGCACCATGATCGAGGTCGCGGTGTGTAAGCAGTAGAGAGGAGCTGCCACAAACCAGATAGTCCAGGGTGCCGTTTGAGCTGCCATTCTTCGTATTGGGACGGTATGAAAGTAATAGGTCAAGGAAAAGTCAGTGAGTATGTGCGCAAGCTGATCGGCCTCACCTGAGCAAGACAGAGTCACAGTAGCTTGAGCTAGGGATCATTGGGCCAATGGCAAAATCTGAGAACCTTGCGAAGCTCGCAGCGAGCCCTCCCAAGATGAGGGGAGAGAGGGATTAGCAGGTTGCATCAAGAATGAATCCGATGTGTTGTCATGGTCTGTTCATCTGGGCATGTATATGTGTGTATGTGTGAAAATGTATGTATATATACAGAGATATAAAGTCTGTCGACCGCTGTTCATCTCGCCCTTGCCCCCCTGCGGTCCAACATGCTGGTTGAGCCCCCCGGGGCCCGTGAGCTCGCAAACGCTCCTTCTGGGGCTTCTGGATTCTAGAGCCCCCGAAGAGCCCTAACAGGACCCAGAGAGCCCAAACAGAGCGCCAAGATGATCCAAGAGAGCGTCGAGCCGGCCCAAGGTAGCCCAACGACAGTTCAAGATGGCTTGAGGGCGGCCCACGATGCCCCGAAGAGGGCCCACGAGTGCTTCCAGAGGACCGCCTAAAAGGGCCCCAAGAGGCAAAACTCGTTTCATCCCTTCCGGGAAACATGCATGGTTTTCACACTCGCCTCCAAGGCAGCCTAAGGGACCCCGAAGATCGTCCCAAGACGGCCCATTAGGCCCACAAGAGGACCTCAAGCTGGCCTCACAAGGGACCCAAGACGGCCCCAGGGGCTCCCAAGACGGCTCAAAAGAGCACCAATAGGGCCCCAAGAGGGACCCAAGAGGGGGAATACCGATTAACCTTTCCAGCCTCTCCCTCCCCGAGGCTCCAAGAGACCTCCAGAGGCCCCCGAGGCGCCACCAAGAGGCCCCAAGAGGCCTCCACGAGGCTCCCAACAAGCCCCCAAAGGCCCCCAAATGCACCCGAGAGCCCTCCATGAGGCTCAACCTGGGGGGCCAGCCGAATGGCGTAAGCCTATTGACTATACATATCCTCTCAGCGTTTGCACTTATGCAGGATTCCTTACGTCTGATCCTTGAGGAATTGGATGGGTCAGCCGAGGTTTCGCCTGGTGCCCGCCAGTGAGTGCCTCGTGCGCTGGGCGGCCGCATAGGCCTCACCACAGCTTTTACCACATAGTTGTCACCATGTAGCCTGAAACAAATGCTTATCCCAGTGCGACCCTACCTAGGAGTTGGAGCATTTAGGGAAGCAGCACCTACATCTACACCGACAGCTACATTGCTTGCTATGCTGCTGTTGCTGCTGTTACTTTGCCTTTGCGCTGCTGCTGTGGTATGCTATGCTATGCTATGCTATGCTGGGCTATGCTATGCTATGCTATGCTTTGCTATGCTGCGCTATGCTATGTTATGGTATGCTATGCTAGGGTACGCTCGACTGCGCGGTGTTATGCAATGCTATGCTGCGCTATGCTATGCTAGGCTATGTTACGATATGATATGCTATGATTCGCTGCGCTATGCTATGCTACGCTATGATATGCTATGAGTTGCTGCGCTATGCTGTGCTATGCTATGCTGCGCTATGCTATGCTAGGCTATGTTATGATATGCTATGCTGCGCTATGCTATGGTATGCGATGCTATGATTTGCTGCGCTATGCTATGCTATACTATGCTGTGCTATGCTATGCTATGCTGCGCTGTGCTAAGCAATGCTATGACATGCTAAACTGACTTATGATATGATACGCTAGGTTATGTTATGCTTGTCTATGATATGATATGCTATGTTGTGCTAATGTTGCGCTGCGCTAAGCTAAGATAAGCTAGGCGATGCTAAGCTAAGCTAAGTTAAGCTAGACTAGGCTAAGCTAAGCTAAGCCAAGCCAGGCCAAGCCAAGCTAAGCTACGATGAGATGATATAAGTTAAGCTAAGCTCAGTTAAGCTATGCTAGACAAAACTAAACTAAGCTAAGCTAAGCTAAGGGGGGCGTAACTGGGGGAACCGCGGGGCGGATGCGGGGGGAACCGCCCGGGGCGAGTTGCACTGCAGGGCCCTTTAAGCATACCGAGTAGGAACCCTTCTAGGCAGAGCCTAGGTAGGGAATTTACATCGAACCATATCCGCAACAGAGCTCACACTACACATCTATCTGCGCAAGTACGGATACACATACATATATATATATATATATATATATATATGTATATATACAGATACATATATATATATATATATATATGTATACATCGGTGTGTGTGTGCTGGTTTTGTACAGAAATGCAAAGGTATGAACCGCATAGCTTACATCACCGAGCTTGCATAGCTTGCACCGAAGAGTGTGCACCCGAACCGTACTCCTTACACCACACAACTTACACCACACAGCTCGCACCACATAGCTTACACCACAGAGCTTGCAACTCGCGTAGCTTTCACCACGTAGCTGGCAGCACACAGCGCACACATCCACAGCGCAAACATGTAGCATTCGGGGCGCACACACATATACATTCGCCGTAGCCGCCCCGTCGCCGTCTTGTCGCCGCCCGTCGTCTGGGCCTGGGTGGCGATCTAGCGGCTCCGTGCTCGCCGTCGCCGCCCCGTGGCCGCCTCGTCACCGCCCCCCGTTTGGGCCTGGGTGGCGGTCTAGCGGCTCCGTGCTCGCCGTCGCCGCCCCGTCGCCGCCTCGTCACCGCCCGTCGTCTAGGCCTGGGTGGAGGTCTAGCGGCTCCGTGCTCGCCGTCGCCGCCTGTCGTCTGGCCTGACTGCACAATAGTGGTTCTCCATTCTTTAAAGTATTAAGATCTCCCCCCATCCATCCCCCTGGGTCAAGGGGCCACCTTGCAATTTGCATACGAATCTGGCCCATCGTCAATCCTAAAATATGAATTCATACAATCCCAAGCAAGCCAGTGTCTGTTCCCCCCTCATCCTCAGCATAGAATACTATGCGCGCGCACTCGTTAGCCCAAACACATAAATTTTCAAGTCTACATTGCAGAAGAATCAGCGGGACGAAGTGCGCACGCGCGCATGCCGAAATCTCACAGAAACCTTAGTTTTCGCAAGGCTGTCAAAATCGAGTGTCCCAGAAACATATAAAATCACATGGCTTCGAGGGCCACTGCTGGGACGACAACGCCTAGCTGATTGCATTGGTCGATGACAGGGCTTCTGCGCAGGCACCCGAGGCCCAAGACTCAGAAGCATCGGCTGGAGTTTTATCAGCTCAGCAGCAGAGCTCCACCGGAAGAGCACAGCAAACATCAGTATCAACTCGAATGTGCAAGCCTGAAATTGCAAGCCGTCATGCGAGACTTGCCGCTGCAGTCGAGAATACGGGCGCCAGTGGATCACTCAGAACCGCAGTCTGAAGGAGGGAAAGCTGATGAACACAGTCCTTCGAAGGCATCGCAGCATCCTCGTGATCATCTGCTCCCAGCAAGCCTCCGACAACAAAGCCGGACCGTCCAAGATTCTTCACGTGGAAATTCAAATAATGGGTGCCCTGCTGCGTGCGCCCATGGGTAACTTTCAAGTGCACTTCCCCCAACGTGATCCAACTTGGCGTTCCATCGCGCACACGCCGAGCTTGGAAACGGAGACCCACTCCACCTCTGCGATATTTCTTCTCCACCCAGTCCCCTGTGACATTAATTTCTTGGAAATACATGTCAGAGCACTGACTGCCCAATCGACGTGCCTCAGCCTCTACACGGAGCAGCACATTCTCAAGACGCTCTCCTCGTGGAATATGAATCAGAACGTGCTTGCCAGGCCTCATCAGGTCGAACCGCTCGCCAAAGACGTTTTGCAAATGCGGATCACCAATGGCGGCCACGGAACCGCTCGCCACTCCAGAGATTCCGGCCGCCCCCATGGGAGCTCCGGCAGCTTGCATGGAGCCGGGAACGTCGGGCGGGAGGATTCCGTTCGCCACTCCGGCCGCCATGGGGGCTAAGGCAGAATGCATTGAATCGGGCACGTCGGGGGGGGCGGATGGATACGTAGGGTAGGGGGTCGGGTAGGGCGTCGGGTACGGCGTCGGACTGGGCGTCGCAGTGATGTAGAAGATGTCGATTACGAGACTCTCGATGGCCATCCCTGCACCTGAGAAAGATGGTGCGACTGCATGGGTGCCCCAAGTCCAGCCCGGAATGCCTGATTGGTACTGTGCGCTCGGCGCTGTGCACGAGGTACAATAGTTCGAGTTGCACTGGCATGGAACGCCATTCTGGCAAGAGCTAGAAGTGGCTGTCACTCCCGCCAAGGTCAACTGAAGGCTGCCGATACCACAGATATCCCCTTGGGCTCGCACGGAAAAGTGAGTCACAATCGCACCCCCACCTGGGTTAGGAAAAGACACAGATGGGAAAGTACGCGTTGCAGTCGCATTCGTCGAGTTCGTCACGTACTGATACGCCAATCTCCCGCATGTCAGGCAATGCGGAGAATCCTTGGCCAGCGACGAGGTTGAGTAAGTCCCAAGCCCCTTCTGGCGCCGCGTCGTATTCGCGCCTACAGTGTGAACAGCTCCTCCACCTGGTGCATGAACGATGACCTCAAGCATAGACTCCGTGCTCTCCTCGAAGGGGTCTGTGCGCACCATGATCGAGGTCGCGGTGTGAAAGCAATAGAGAGGAGCTGCCACAAACCAGATGGTCCAGGGTGCCGTTTTAGGTGCCATTCTTCGTATTGGGACGGTATGGAAGTAATAGGTCAAGGAAAAGTCAGTGAGTATGTGCGCAAACTGTTCGGCCTCACCTGAGCAAGACAGAGTCACAGTAGCTTGAGCCAGTTAGGCCACATGATGAACATGGCTAGAGATCCTTGAACCACTGAGAACATCTAAGACCCCTGCGAAGTTCGCAGCGCGCCTTCCCAAGATGAGGGGAGAGAGGGATTAGCAGGTTGCATCAAGAACTAATCCGATGTGCGTGAACATGGTCTATACATATGTGCATGTCTACGTGTGTATGTGTGAACATGTCGATATACACATCTATATATATATATGTATAGAATCAGTCGACTGCTGTCCCTCTCGCCCTTCCCCCCCCCACCCCTGCGGTCCAACATGCCCGCTGAGCCCCACCCCCACGGGCCCATGAGCTCGCAAACGCTTCTCCTGGGGCTTCTAGAGCCCCCGAAGAGCCTTAACAAGACCCAGCGACCCCAAACAGATCGCCAAGATGATCCAAGAGAGCGTCGAGCCGGCCCAGGGTAGCCCAACGACGATTCAAGATGGCTTGAGGGCGGTCCACGATGCCCCGAAGAGGGCCCACGAATGCTTCCAAAGGACCGCCTAAAAGGGCCCCAAGAGGCAAAATTCGTTTCGCCCCTTCCGGGAAACTTGCATGGTTGTCACGCTCGCCTCAAAGACGGCCTAAAGGACCCCGAAGATCGTCCCAGGACGGCCCATGAGGCCCACAAGATGACCCCAAGCTGGCCTCACAAAGGACCCAAGAGCTCCAAAGACGGCTCAAAAGAGCACCAAGAGGGCCCTAAGAGGGGCCCAAGAGGGGGAATACCGATTGACCTTTCCAGCCTCTCCCAAGCCGAGGCTCCAAGAGACCTCCAGAGGCCCCCGAGGCGCCACCAAGAGGCCCCAAGAGGCCTCCACGAGGCTCCCAACAAGCCCCCGAGAGGCCCCCAGATGCACCCGAGAGCCCTCCAAGAGGCCCAACCTGGGGGGCCGGCCGAATGGCGTAATCCCATTGACTATACATATCCTCTCAGTGTTTGCACTTCTGCAGGATTCCTTACGTCTGATCCTTGAGAAGTTCGATGGGTCAGACGAGGTTTCGCCTGGTGCCCGCCAGTGAACGCCTCGTGCGCTGGGCGGCCGCATAGCTCTCACCCCACAGCTTTTACCACATAGCTTTCACCACATAGCCTGAACCACACGACTTATATCGATACATATCCGCACAAGAGCTCACATGATACATAGATCTATGCAAGTACGGAAACAGATGTCTAAACATACCTACCTGTGTGGTATATTATATAAAAAACATATGTGTGCTGGCTTTGTGAAGATGCACAGACATGCACCGCATAGCTTACACCACCAAGCTTGCATAGCTTGCACCGCAGAATTTGCACCCACGCGGCTCGCACCACATAGCTCGCACCACATAGCTTACACCACAGAGCTTGCAACACATATGTTGCACCACATCGCGTAGCTTTCACCACGTAGCTGGCAGTACACAGCGCACACATCCACAGTGCAAGAATTTAGCATTCGGGGCCCACGCTGGAAAGCACACGCGAACACACATATACATATCCACACACACATTACTACTCCAGACCCCCCTTAGTTCTCTTCTGAAGAACTCGGTCTGGGTGGCGGTTTGGCGGTTTCGTGCTCGCCGTAGCCGCCCCATCGCCGCCTCGTCGCCGCCCGTCCACTGGGCCTGGGCGACGGTCTAGCGGCTCCGCGCTCGCTGTCGCCGCCCCGTTGCCGCCTCGTCACCGCCCGTCGTCTGGGCCTGGGTGGAGGTCTAGCGGCTCCGTGCTCACCGTCGCCGCCCTGTCGCCGCCTCGTCGGCGCCTGTCGTCTGGCCTGACTGCACAACAGTGATTCTCCATTCTAAAAAAAATATTCGGATATACCCCCCTCTCCCGGGGTTAAGGGGCCACCTTTTCGTATTGCAATTTGCATACGATTCATTCTGCCCCATCACCCATCCAAATATATGAACTCGTATAATCTCAGGCAGGCCGGTCTCGGTTCCCCACTCATCCCCAACATCAAATACTATGCGTTCGCACTCGTTTGCCAACAAAACATGCATTGTCAATGACACCTTGCGAAAAGACGGGGCGAAATGCGCACGCGCGCGTCGTCGTGCGCGTGCATGCCGAATATTTTCCGAAACCCCAAATTCCCAGTCACACACACACACACACAAAATCACGCGGTTTCACAAGCATGTTGAAAACAAATGTTGCGCTCGGGATCTTGCATATGCATTAGAAAACCATCGGTTCCCAACATTTTCAAACATTGCTACCGGGCGGGCCTGTCGTGCACTCGCGGTCTTGCGGAATCTTAAGAAGCATTCACATCACATTCTGCCAAGCGGGATTCTTGCGCCGCGTGTCGAATTCATTCAAACGCCCTTGCGCGCGCACTAGTGGGGGAGGGGGGGGCGCGATCTGTGTCAAATAACACCACGCAGACCACTCCCTCGCGGCGGCCGCGGCGCATGTCGAACTCCTTGAAGAACCTTCATCGCTGACGTGAGGACATCATCATTGTTGTCGGCGGGCGTGGTCAACACCGGCGCCGGGATTGGGCTTGCCGCCGTTATCGCCACCATCATCGTTACTTTCAGAATCGTTCTTAATGTTGCCAGCGTCAACATGATACCAGGCCCACCAAAGGCACCGACTCGCGCTGAAGTGCCCGCTGGGAAGTGCCCAGCGGTCAGCGCCATCGCGGCCGCGTCAGGCGTGCCAAACCAGCTGGCCGCCGTGCGCGCGAACATGCGCGGGCGAGCGAAGCCGCAGGAAAGCACATGCCAACACCAAGCACTCATCGCAATCGCCGCTGCATAGGTTTTGCAAACCGAATTGCGGGTGGGTGGGTCGGATGGTTGCAAAAGCATGGGATGCGCCACCGTGTTTGCAAAACTCAATCACACCGCATGCGTTGCACCACCTAGGCTGCACCACGTCGCTTGTACAGGACGGATTGATTCACATGAACTCTCCTTTCTAAAAAGAGAATAGGATCTACCCCCCGGCGTTATCCGTCTCCTTTCGGGTATGTAAATCATATATGATTATGACCCCATGTCCATCCTAAACATGAATTTGCACTATCCCCGGGGGGCCGGTATCCCCTGAGGGTCCCTTGTTAAAAAACACGATGCGGTTACATATTTTGTTCTAACATAGCACTTGTTCACGAATCGTTTGCAACAGATGGGACGAAGTGCACGCGCGCGCGTCGTCGCGCGCGCATGCCGAAATCCTTCCAAAACCTTCGGTGCCGGAAGGATTTCGCAATCGAGTCTCCAACAAACATACAAAAACACAGGGTTTCGCAACACTGATTTGCTGAAAAAGCTTCCGCGCGAGCTCTTGCGAAATCTTAAGAAAACCATAGGTTTTTCAAGATTTTCACAAAATGCTACCAAACGGGCTTCGCGCGCGCGCATGTCGAAATCTGTCGAACGCCCTTGCGCGTGTGCCGTCGCGAGAATCCTTGGCAAAAGACGGGACGAAGTGCAGACGCGCGCGTCGTCGCGCGCGTATGCCGAAATCCTTCAAAACCCATCGGTTTCGGAAGGATTTCAAAATCGTGTGCCCAAAAAACGTACAAAAACCCCAGATTTCGCAACACGGGTTTTCAACAAAAGCGTGCGCGCGCGCTGTTGCGTCGTCGTCGTCATCGTCGTCGTCGTCGTCGACGTCCTCCCTCCTCCCGCGTCGTCGTCGTCGTCGTCGCCTACGCCGTCCTCTGTCTTTCCTCGTGTTCGTCGTCATCGTCCTCTTTGGCGTCGTGGTCGCTTCCGTCGTCGTTGTCGCCGTGGTAGTCCTTCCTCCTCCTCCTCCCTCGTCGTCGTCGTCGTCCGTCGTCGGCGTCTCGTCGTCGTCCCTCCTGTTTCGTCGCCGTCGTCGTCGTCGTCGTCGTCTTCCTTCCTCCCTCGTCGTTGTCGTCGTCGGCGTCGCCGTCCTTCCTCCTTCGTCGTTCGCGTCGTCGCCGTCCTCCCTCCTCCCTCGTCGTTGTCGTCGTTGTCGCGTCGTCGTCCTTCCTCCTCCCTCGTCGTCGCCTTCATTGGCGTCATCGTCGTCGTCTTCGTCGTCGGCGTCGTTGTCGTCGTCGAAGTCGTCGGAGACGTCGTCGGTGTCGTCGTAGTCGTTGTCGTCGGTGTCGTCGTAACCGGTCTTAAGAGGTTTTGCAAACCAATCTGCGGGTGGGTGGGTGGGATGTTTGCGCGAGCAGTGGAGATGACGGCTTCAAGTTCAGCAGAGTGGTTTGTCCACCATCTAGTGCACCACGTAGATTGCACACCATAGGTCGCACGACATAGATTGCACAACATAGCTCGCACAGTACAGATCGCACCACACAGTCTGCACCACATAGATAGCACGCCACATATTACACCACACAGGTTGCACCACAGACCTCCTTCCACATGGACTGCTCGAATCTTACGGTCCTGGGTCCACGCTTGCTAACATACATGCGTATCCCAAGTCGGGGGGGGGACCGAAGTGGAGCGGAGACCCCCACCGGCTCCGGTGTCGTGTTCGTGTCGCGCGCGCGGGCGAAGCTGCGTGCGCGGGCGAACAGAGTGATCCCGCCGCAGCTGGGGCGAAGTTCAATGAAAAGTTCCTCCCCCGCACCGTTGGCGGTTTCTGGGGCGGGGTTTGCCCGCGGGCGTCCTGTGGTTGTCCCGCGGCTATCCCGATGGCTGTCCCGATGGTTCTCCCGGGGTTGACCCGGGGGTCGTCCCGATGGTTGTCCCGATGGATGTCCCGACGATTGTCCCGACGGTTGTCTCGACGGTTGTCCCGACGGTTGTCCGGTGCTTGCTTCGACGGTTGTCACAATGTTTGTCCAGATGGTTGTCCCGGCGGTTGTCCCGACGGTTGTCCCGATTGTTGGTCGTGAGATCGACAAATAGTAAGCTCGGTAGGAATAGATTGATCGTGAGATCGACAGATCGATACTGATCCGTCACCGTGCCTCCTGGCACTCTGAGGCGTGGAAGAGTGACAGGGGGCTGCCTGGTAGGGTTTTTTATAATGTAATGAGGGACCGCCCCTCCCTCTTCAGCGGACTGTTGCATGCATCGCCCCTCCTTTCCGGAGCCACTTTCCTCGCGCCCTCGAGGATGGTGCACTCCCAGCATGGCAGCTTATGCCTAATCCCCCCTTTCCACGAGTGCCCGCCTGAGGGTGGTGCATTTCTCGCGTGGCAGCTAATGCCTGAACCCCATTCCACGTGTGCCCGCTCGAGGATGGTACACTTTCCGCACGGCAGCTAATGCCTGAATCCTCATTCCACGCGCGCCCGCTCGAGGATTGCGCACTTCCCGCGTGGCCGCTACCTCCTAGAGCCCTCATCCCGCGCGCACCCGCTCGAGGATTGTACACTTCCCGCACTCCCAGGCGCTGCTGCCAAACGCTCCAAGGCCTCCCAAGCCACGATCCCTCGTTTCAAACGATGGATCTGCGCCCCGAGCTTCTAAGGTAGGCCGTGCAGGCAGCCAAGGACACCAAGATGGCCCAACGTGCCTCGAAGAACCTCCACTGGCGGCCGAATATTGCTCCAATGCGGGTCAAGAGGCCTGCAAGAGGGCCCAGAGGGCTCAAAAGGGCCATAAAAGGACCTCCAGCAGGGTGTGAAGAAGGCAAAATTATTGACTTCTCTTGGGCTGTTGAATGAGTTTCGCGCTCTCGCCTTCTCCGGCTACCGCCAGCTCAAGACGGCCCAAGAGGACCCCACGAATGCCCGAGAGGCAGCCAAGACAGCTCAAGAGAGCCTCCCATGGGACCCAAGACGGCCTTAGACGGCCCTTCGACGGACCAAGACGGCCTCACCACGGCCCCCAGGCCCCCATCATACGACCAAGAGGGTCCCAAGACGGCCCAAGAGAACCCCGGGCCAGCGTAAGAGGGCGCCAAGACGGCCCAAGAGGGACACAAAGAACCCCCAAGACTGCCTCACTGGAGGCCAAGACAGCCCCAGGACAGCCCAGCCGAACTTCGGCATAAGCAGCATCAGCAGCAGCAGCAGCATCATCATCATCAACAGCATCATCACCATCACCATCACCACCACCACCACCACCATCATCATCATCATCATCATCAGCAGCAGCATCATCATCATCATCACCACCACCATCATCATCATCATCATCATCAGTATCATCATCGTCATCATCAGCATCATCATGATCATAATCATCATGACCACCGCCACCATCATCAGCATCAGCATCATCATCACAATGATCAGCAACAGCATCATTAACATCCTCATCACCACAATAAAAATCAACCTCAACGACCTCATCACCAACATGATCAACCACATCATCATAATCGCCATCATCACCAACATCACCAGCAACATCATCATCATCATCATCATCATCATCATCACCCCCAACATCAGCATCATCATAATCATCCCCATCCTCAACCTCATCCTCGTCCTCGTCAACGACAGAATGTCCATCATCACCAACGACAACACCGTCAGCATCACCACCAGAAACATCATCATCATCAGCAGCATCAACACCATCACCATCACCATCACCATCACCATCACCATCACCATCATCATCATCATCATCATCATCATCATCATCATCATCATCATCATCATCATCATCATCATTGTCAGCATCATCACCAGCACCATCATCATCACCATCGTCATCATCATCGTCATACTGCTCAGCACCATCATCTCCATTACCCGTTCAATGCATCAGCATCATCATCAGCATCATCATTGTCACCATCTTCGTCATCACTATCATCCTCAGCACCCTCACCTCCATCGCCATCATTACTATCATCATCGCCATCAGCAGCATCATCGTCGTTGGTGAGAATCAACATCATCATCAGCAACCAATTCATCGATCATCATGATCGTCATCAATCTAAGTCCCCTCATAATCCTCAACATCGTCATCACAGCGTGGAGAAACGAGGTGTCAAACGCGACGGCCTCTCGCGCTCCATCGAACAGTCGTCACCCAGAATGCTGGCATGGTACGGTGGCGGGCCTTGCTGCAGACAGCGTGATATCGTCGAAAGATACCGAGGTTGATCGTGAGATCGCTAGGTAATGCGTTCAACCGAGTGATGGGATCGATGCGCATTAGTGCGATCGGCAGTGGGAATGATAGCGAGACTGTGAGATAGCGACATCGACAGATAGACAGTGAGATTGACAGTGAGATCGATATATACAAACACTGATAGATTGACAGATCTATTGGCACTGAGATCGGCATGTAGCGAGTTACACATATAGAGATGGATCGGTCGGCTCCCCCCTAGCAGCCTCTGGCCCATTGCACAAGTCTCTGTATATATATATATATATATATATTTACTGCGTGTCAGCGTGGACCCCCAACAGTGCGAACGTGCGCCCGGTCTGCGAGCGTTTGGTGCGTTGCCTGCGGTCTGCTGCGGGGGGGAGGGAACAGGGTCTGCTGCAAAGGCTGATCGAATTGTGCGCGGGAAAAAATCGGGGGCGGCCAAGAAGGCGGTGTCCAAGAGGGGGGGGCGCAAATCATGGCCGGCGGCATGTGCCCGGCCCGGGCGAAGACCTAAGGAAAACCTTAGACAAGCTGTGAAACGGTTGAGGAACACTGAGCCCTTCCCCAACGAAAATGGTTCCTTCTCCACGCGCCCGACTGTATCAGGAATCTACTTGCGATGACGGCCTGCCCCTGGGGAGAAAAGGGGCCGTGCATGGCAAAACATGAGCGCCCCACACACGTACACACACACCACGTTATAGGGGGCTGTCGCCCTGAACATGGTGCGCAGACTTTGTGGAGCGCCCCATGCTCGCGAACCTACCCCGAACAAAAAACACGACACTGCGAGCGGGGGCGGCTGCGAACATCGTTTCATGGCCATGCTCCCGCCCCCGAACAGCACCACATCGTCGCATGCTCGGGCTGCATGCAATCCTGGCAAAAGCGGGTCCTGGGCCCGGGGCCGCGGGAGGGCCCCATAGGAGGGCCGAAGATCGCGACAAGCATCCGAGGCCCCTTTCCTGAGGGGTCCGTTCTTGTCACGTCCGAGGCTGTACGACGCCCGAAAACGAATGCAGCCGATGCCCCCCCCTGCCCCCCTGGGCTGTTCTCGGGGACGCGCTGTCCCAGGCCAACAGCTCAACCCAAGCCAAAGTCAGTCAGGACCACATGTTGAGAACCTGGGCTGGGCAGCTCGCAACCCCGGCCCAGCGGAGGGAAGGCAAAGGGTCGTCCTCCACCCCCCCCCCCGACTAGCCATGCATTTTCCAAAGCGTCGACCTCCAGCGGTCTCGAGGACCGCTCTGTCATCCTACTTCATGTTTAACGGACCCAGGGCCCGGAGAGGCCCCCACGAGGCCGAAAAGTACAAGTACCCTCCGTCGCGATTTGTGGACAAAGACGGTGGGACCAGCCTATGCCCGCGAGCGCTGATCGATGATCCTCCGAATGCGTGTGAACGCCAACGTGCACTTGTCCACCGAACCCCTTCCACACGGCGCAGGCTCAGGAGCGAGCGCCAACAAAGGCTGCATGCCACCAGCGGAGCTGCACAGAATGAGCACACGCTGAACGAACACACGCCCTGAGGATCGTCGAGCTGACCCCCGCCGCGTGCCCCGCCCCCCTGGGGGGGCCCCTGAGATCCGACGTGGCCAAAAATCGCATCACCGCGAACTGTCACGAACGGAGCCCTCCACACCATCTTTCTGCGGCACCCCTCGATTCGGATCGATACGTGAGGTTCCCCTGGGGCGCGAAACCGAACGAAAACGCCGGCTGTGAAACAACTACGACGCCAGGACCTCGGGGGCCCCTCTCCCACTCCTCCGCTTCCTCGCAAGGGCAAGGGGTGCTATAGCCCTCCTCCTGCGCCCCGGGCTCTCGGGTCATAGCTCGGCTCCCCGGCGGCCGTTCGGGACGATCTGGGGACCGCGGCAACGCCCTGGGCAAGACGCAATTACTGGAGAGCATCCCGAGGCAAGGACCGACCGTCCCGGCATTGCTATGGGCCTACCGCGATAGCCGACGAAAACCAACCTGGGCCATGGCTCGGCCCTCCACCCCTCCACGCAGCTCTCCCCCCCCCCCAGGAAGGGCGCGGCCGCGCGCCTCGGGGGCGGCGGCGCGCCCATGCGGCAGGGGGCCGGCGCCGGGGCAGCGGGGCCGGGCCGCGCGGGGCCGCGAGGTGCTGGCGCGGAGCCCGGGCCCGTGGCGCTAATGGCCGCCTCGGTGAGTGACTCGTGTATAAAGAAGCCCAGGGACATACAAATTATCCTGGCGAAGGAACCAACCATATGCAGTTGTGGGTACCGCAATTGTGAATATCTTCTTCGGTGGAGCTCCCTATGGCGCCACGAGCGCTGCACTGGGTGGGGGGGAACGCATGCGGGCGGTAGGACTGGGGCCGTCGGTGGAGGTCCCTATGGGGCCACGAAGCGCTGTACTGGGTGGGTGAAAATGCAAAACTGGGTGCGTGGGACGCATGCGGACGGTCTCACTGGGGGCTTCGGTGGAGCTCCCTATAGGGCTACAAAACGCTGCACTGGGTGGGTGAAGATGCCAAATTGGCCTTCCGACGCGCACGAAGACGGTCCCACTGGGGCCCTTCTGTGGAGCTCCTAATGGGGCCACCAAACGTTATACTGGGTGTGCGAAAATGCCAAATTGGGTATGCGGGACGCATGCGGACGGTCCAACTGGGGGCTTCGGTGGAGCTTCCTACGGGGCCACGAAGCGCTGCACTGGGTGGGGGGGAAACGCATGCGGACGGTAGCACTGGGGCCGTCGGTGGAGGTCCCTATGGGGCCACGAAGCGTTATACTGGGTGTTGCGGGACGCACGCGGACGGTCCCATTGGGGGATTCGGTGGAGGGAGGAGGGAGAAAGGAGGAGGGGGAGGAGGAGGAGGAGGAGGAGGGGAGGAGGAGGAGGAGGAGGAGAAGGAGGAGACAGAGGAGGAGGAGGAGGAGGAGGAGGAGGAGGAGGGGAGGGGGAGGGGGAGGAGGAGGGGGAGGAGGAGTGAGTGAGTGAGTGAGTGAGTGAGTGAGTGAGTGAGTGAGTGAGTGAGTGAGTGAGTGAGTGAGTGAGTGAGTGAGTGAGTGAGTGAGTGAGCGGGACGCGGGGCGCTGCTTCTTCAAAACGAGGACCCACAACCACAGGATGGTTGGGAACAAGTTGCGGACGGGTGGGTAGGACGATTGCGCGAACAGTCGAAGTGGCAACTCGTAATTGTTAATAACGACTTGCATCAATTAGATTGATTGCACCACACGGATTGCACCAGATGAGAGCACCGCGTAGGTAGCACCATATGGATTGCACAACGTACGTTGCACAACATAGACTGGAAAACATGGATCACACTGCACAAGTTGTATCACATGTATAACACCACGTAAATCGCACCGTTATACCTTCTTTCCAAAAAAAAGAAGGAATCGCGACCTACGACCCGCCCCCCAGATTATCCCCCCGCCCTGGGGATGTGCAATTTACAAATGACTTCATAGCATCCCGGCACAGCCAGTATCGATCCCGTCCTCGCCACCTTCTGCAAAACAACACACACTCCTTTGTCAAAATCCAATATGTTTAAAAACACAAAAAAAACCTGGCAACAGAACAACCGAAAGGCACGGGCGCGCGTCGTCGCACACGCATTCCGTGACCCATCGAAAAGCCGAGGTGCCGCAAAGATTTAAACATCGAGTGTCCCAGAAACCTTCTCAAACAACACATGGTTATGCAACGGCAGCTCTCGGACCAAAGTATGCTCGCGTGATCTTGCCGATTCTCTGGGAAACCATATTACTTTTCCGCATTGTCATCAAATCCGACCAGGCGGACCTCTCACGCGCGCCAGTGGTCATCATAGGAACGCCCTTGCTCGCGAGCTGGGGGGGTGGGGCGCGATCCCTGTCAAATAATTCCACGCCGGCCATTCCCGCGCGTCGTCTGCACGCGCGTTGAAATCCTTCCAGAACGTGTTGTCGCTGACGCGAGGACACCATCATCGTCGCCGGCGTGATCGTCATCGGCGCCGTCACTGGCCTTGCCGTCGTCATCGTCACAATCGCCACCTTCACCGCCACGATAGTCATCGCTTTATACCGTTGTCGACGTCGCCATGATACCGCGCCAGCTCAAAGCACCGATTCGCACTGTCGTGTCTGCGCGTCAGCTCGGCCTGCGAGGCGCGCGGGGACGTGCCCGGCGGTCAGTGCCAAAGCGGCCGCGTCGGTCGCGCCAGTCTAGCTCGCCGCTGCGCGCGGGAGCATTCGCGCGCCAGCGCGGCCGCAGCGATGCGCCAGCCAGCGCGAGGCAGGCAACGCAATGGCCGCCTCATGGGCATTGAACGCGAGTTGCAAGTGGGAGTGCGGGCGGAGCAATTGCGCGAGCAGTGGGGCTGCCAACCCACAGTGACTCTCGCGTCAAAAACCTGATTCAAATCTCCCCCATCAGGGGCTAAAACGCTGTATGTTCGTATCGTCCTTTCGTATGTGACTATCCTCAATGTAAACTCGTATCGCCCCGCTCTGTCTGGTAATCGACCCCCTTCTCCCTCTGTCAAATACTATGCGCGCGCGCTCGGTGACCGCAACTCAGCAGTTTTCAAAAGCCTCTTGCCAACAAACAAACCAAATGCAAGCGTGCGCGCGTCGTCGCGCGCATGCGGAAATTAATCAGCAACCTTAGGCTTCGTAGGCATTACACAATCGAGTGCTCCTTCGAAGAAAAGGACTTCGCAAAAGGAGTGTTCGAAAAAGCCTGCGCTCGAGCTCTTGCGGATGTTTGTCAATACCATTGGTTTTAAAACCTGATCACCAACTGCTCACAAACGCGCCTCCCGCGCGCGCCGGATGAAATCTATCGAACGCCCTTGCGCGCGTGCTATCGCAAGAACCCCTTGCGCAAATGTCACGGGGCACCCGCGCGAGCGACGTCGCGCGCCGCAACCCATCAAACACCTTGGGTTTCGCGAGGGTTTCAACGCCCAATGCGCCGAGCACATACAAAAAACAATGGTGGGTTCGCAACAGGAAGGTTCAAAAAACACACATACGCTCGCGCGCTCGCGGACTCCTGGAAGAGCAATTGGCTGTTCAGCATGTTGCCGCAGCTCGGAGGACCGCGCTGCATCGGCAAAGCGGCGCGACCCTCCGACCCCGCCTGCTCCGAGCCAATCTGGGAGGCCTGACCTCCTCCGATGCCGAGGACCTCGGGCCGTGATTCGCCCGCCGCGCGAGCGGGTC
Source organism: Prorocentrum cordatum (assembly GCA_963575745.1). Lineage (NCBI taxonomy): Eukaryota > Dinophyceae > Prorocentrales > Prorocentraceae > Prorocentrum > Prorocentrum cordatum. Next base: position 21,443 of record CAUYUJ010015624.1, read on the forward strand.
GGGGCCCGACTCCTCTCCTCCGCCGCCCGCCCGCCCTGGCTGCAGGAGCGTGGGCCCCGGGGCCGCAGTCTGTCCACCGCGCGAGCGGGGTCTTGCCATCGCTCGGACGCCATCTCCCCGTGAGTTGTTCGACCTCGTGCGTGTGCTGTTTCTGGGCTGGATGGTCCAGGATGCTGCTCGATGGTCCCCGCCGGAAAAAAATGCACACGTCCGAGCGATGCCAAGGAGCGGGCTGCAGGGGCTGCCGAGGGCGTGGCCGTCGGGTCGCCCGGGCGGAGCGGCCCCGGCGGCGACGTGAAGGAGCCTCTGCGCGCAGGGGGGCCCCTCCCGTCCCGGATGGGGGCAGGAGAGGAGGAGGGACACAGTCGAAACGCTGTCATGAGAAGCCCCAAATAAGGATCGAGACCCCTTTGTTCCATAAGCTTGATCTCGACTTCCCTTCGGACATATCGGGAAACCCTACGAACAAAAACTGTGAAACAATTAAGGAGCATTGAGCCCCTCCCCAACGAAAAGGGTTCGGTCTTCAGCGGCCAGATTGTAAACCGGCTCGACGACCCAACCAACGCGGGAGATGGGTGCTATCCAAGTGTGTTCCGCTGCATGAGGAAGAAGTCGCTGCGTTAGGCAAACTTGACGGTACGCTGATCTGCACACGAGGTCGGGTCAGCACGCCCCCAAAGCAAGGGGGCTGCTGTCAGGGCTGACGGGAGACGTGTCAGCCGAGTGTTCCCGTAACTCGGGGGCCGCGACACCTTTGTTATATTTCTTCATTATTCAGGCGACGCACTGAGCACAACGCAAAGAGGGAAACAGGCGCGAGCTTCTCCCGACGTCTCAGCTTGGCACGCCGGCAGGGCATGACAACCTTAAGGATGCATCCTCAGGAGCTGAAGGAGTCAATGTCAAGATCGGCATCGAGGTAAGGTGATGCCAGTCTTAGGGATAGGGCTCTGCTGCAGAATAATAATCAGAGGCAAGGGGGGTCCAGACATGCTCTGGTCATGAACAACATCACGATGGAAGGTTCTTGGCCGAGTTCGGCCTCGCTGGGCTCTGGGAACCCGTAGTAACCTAACCAGGACATCGGACGTTTGAGCAGGGACGGGGGCGGGGAGGCGTAGAAGCCAGGGGAGGGCGAAGGGGAGGAGCAAGAGAAGGAGAAGGAGGATGAGAAACACGACTTTGCACATAAGGGCGACGGAAGGGCCGAAGGGCGGGACGCGCTGGAGTCGCGCGTGCCCAGCCAGGGAGCCCCCGCGTGCCGATTCAGAGGCATGGCGTTGAGGCCGTGGCCATAAGTCGAGGAGTCGTTGACGAATCCGCCGACCCCCGCTTGCCGGGGGTGAGAAGGCGTGTGAGATCATTGGCCACCGTCCTCCCGCCCCTTTCACCCTCTCCTGGAGCCATCAATCCCATTCCAGAGGGGGGGGGGGGAAACCGGGGGGGAGGGGGGGGAGGGAGGGCGAGCTCGTCAACGCGCCCAGGGAGCTCTCCGGAGCCTCCAAGGAGCTCCAACACAGCGGCCCAACGAGCGCCGAGACAATCTAAGAGAGCGTCGAGACGGGCCAGGGGAACCCCACGACGGCCCAAGATGGCGTCAAGATGGCCTACGAGACCCCCAAAACGGTCCAAGAAGAGTGCTCCCAGAAGGCCGCCGAGAGGGCCCCAGGAGGCCACAAAAATAGTCTCATGTCTCTGGAAGACGTACATTTCCGCGAAACAAACACACAAACACAAACTCACACACACACACACAATTTCACACACACACACACACGCACACACACACACACACATACACGCACACACACAAACACACACACACAAACCTTTTTCGTCTTGACAGGGTCCACTGCGGCCCAAGGGGCCCCCAGGATCGTCCCAAGACGGCCGATGCTGCCCTCAAGTGGGCCCCAGGACAGCCCAATAGAGCCCCAAGATGGCCAAAGAGGCCCCTGAGACGGCCCAGGGCCACAAGAGGGGCCCAAGAGGAGCCATACAAACTGACATCTCCAGTCTCTCCCGCCGCGATGGCCCGAAGAGCCCCCCCAGTGACCCCCGGGGCGCCCCGCGAAGAGGCCTCCAAGAGGCACCCAAGAGGCCGCTAAGAGGCTCCCCCAGAGGCAATCCGATGCCCCCCGAGGGGCCCACCAAGAGGCACCCGAGAGGCACGCCGGGAGACCCGGAGATCAGCATCCCCAGGGCTCCTGACCCACAGGCCACGCACGGAGGCACGACTCTGCACGAGTTCACCTGTCATGGCGGTCGGGGGGGTCGGCGGCAGGGCGTTAAGCCTCTCGGCTCGATCGTGCCTGCGAGCGGGCGCGCGGAGGAGGACAAGCGAGGATGAGGAGCGCGAAGCGAGGTGGACGGGCGAGGGGGACGGGCGAGGAAGAGGAACGCGAGGAACGACAAGCGGCAGAGGGTGGAAGGATGGATCGATGGCACGGTCATCGAAGCGGTGACTGAACGCAGACTTACGACACAGATATTGCCGACGTGCCGCCGGCTTATCTCATCCCGAGCTCCGGCATGACTGCCACAAGTCTCGAGCCGAGGACCTCGAGGACCCTGCCACGCATTGAAGCCCCTATGCCGCAGAACCTCAGAGATGGAGGCGAAGGTCGAGGTTGAGGTGGGGAACTGGATGCGGCGGGAGCACGGCGCGCTAGGCGCTAGAGGGGGCGGGAAGAGCCTGAGCGCGCCAGAGGCCTGGGCGGCGGCGGCGAGCCAGGAAGGCTGCAGTCCTCCGCGCGGGCATCCACCCCTCGCAGTCCTGGCGTGCAGGCCTGGCGAGCGCATCCAGCAGGCCAGCAGCCTGCGTCCAGCCCGTCAGCAGGCAGCGCAAGGCTTCGCTTCCAAATTCCACCGGCCCTCTGGGCGCAGGTGGTGTGGCTGGTCAGCTCTTCCACTCCGCTCTTCCCCGTCGGGGAGGAATTCACCCCTGACCCTCTCCCCCCGCGAGGGGTTAGAACGTCCGACATGGTCCCAGATGGCTGCTTTATGGTCCCCATGTGGCTTCCCAGATGGCGCCGCATCCCAAGCTGGCACAAGATGGCCTCCAACATGCTTTCCATGCAGCCCCAAGACCGCCACAATGCGGCTCTAAGTGGCCACGGAGCAGCCCAAGGACTGCCCCCCCCCCCGAGAGGCCAAAACCTGGCACAAACACCGGCTGTTGTATGATGGTGGACTCTTCGTCTTTTCGCTTCCCATGGGCGTCCGAGGCTTCAAGATGGATCCGAGATCGCTCAAGAGTGGCCCAGGCGGGCTGCGCTGGGGCCCCGAGCTCCAAGAGGCCTGTTCCCAAAGACCCCCAGAGGCCGCAAGAGAGCTCCAAGAGGGGTCCAGGGCGCCTCCACACAACTCCTGCATGTCGCTCACTTTCCCGCATCTGGCGTCCTTGTCACCGGTATGTATCTCTAGTCGCCTTCTCCCGGCAACTCACCCGGGGAACGTTTCTGGATAGCCTGGTGACGATACATGACTTGCCAACAACGTGAGAGGCACATGCAAGCAAAACTCCCCTGCCCCCTTTGCGTCAGTTCTGGAGGACCGTGGCAGGACTGGCAGAGAGTGGCAACCCATATCGAGCAAGATCCGAAATCATCCGCATGCCGACATAATCACTGCTCTAAGGGACCTAGGGGTAACATTCCCCAGGCGGGCGACTCAATGCCCACTCCGCCCCCCTCCTCTGCCAAACGACCATACCTCCTCCTCCTTCCACTGCACATGCGTGCGAGACGGCAAGCTCATGCCTCGATGACGTGGGCCCTGGATTATGTGACCGCGTGGGCCGCTCTATCTCAAACGATCTCCTCGCTCGCAGGTCCCCGGAGGCTTTCGACACCATCTGTCGCACGTCTGGGAGTCGCGCCTCGGGTTGTTTTACGTTGGTCCCGGGTTCGTATTGAGACCCCGAAGTGTTTTCAAGCCAGCCCCACCCCACAAGAGAGGACTCCGTACAAACGGATCCCCATGCTAAGGAGGCCTTTGCCAAGAGACGGAGGAGGGGATGGAAGGACGGATGAAGGAGGGAGTGACGGAGCGAGGGAACGATTGGGTTCCTGGCAGTAGCATGCCATTGCCTCCCCTTGCACTAGAGGCCATCAATGGGGTCAAGGACATGATGAAAACAGAAAGGCTGGGCTCATCCCCAGTCACAACTTCCAGAACTCGGAGAGTGGGTTCGGCGGAAGGGGTTCGCCCACCAACCCCTTCTGCGACGGCCCCCCCGTGGAGCCTCAGAAAACCTTTCAAGGCCTCCCGAGGCCTCCGGAAGCCTCCGGGGACCCCCGAGAACGCATCCGACAGTCTTCGGGGAACCATCCGGGGCCCCTTCAGAGATCGTCGAGGCCGCCAGAGAACCTCGAGGGACCGCCTGCAGATTGATACCTCCGTCTGCCCCCGCATGCCCTCCAACAGATCAGGAGACCAGGAACAAACAACCTCTGGGAAGGCGCTGTCGCCAAGAAACAGTGTGCACAAGGCAAGAGCGCTCACATCACAGAAGACACAGTCGCGCGCCTGCAACCCTCCTCTCTGGCTCATGCCACCAGGACCTGTGAGGGTGCCCCAACCCAAGCTCACCTGTAGCAGCGACGCCCTTTTTGACCACGTCGAGACTTTCTGGGAATGGGGGTGCCCTCATCATTCTGAACACTCCCAGGATATCCCCACAACTCTCAGAAACATCATTCGCCTGTCGAGAAAAACAACAACCCGATATACAGCTGCGAGTACTGCAAGACAAGTGGCAACTAAGGGAGGGAGCTAGTAAAACGACTAAGGTGTGCGAGAGAAGGACGGAGCGAAGTTGCTGATGGGGTCGTAAGAGTCAGCCGCAACGGGTTACACCTGCTGGATGTAGCCCGTCACGGCTGATCTGAGCGTTTGTCGACCTGGCCCTGGGTAGCAGCTGGGTGCGGTCTGGGGGGCAGCAGGCAGCGGGGCCATTGGTGGAGCTCATATGAAGTGTGCCGAAATGAGCGGCAGGGACGCATGTGGACGCAGCCACTGGGGCCTTCGATGGGGCTGCCTATGGGGCCACGATCCTCGTGGCGTGTGCCGAAGTGGGCGCCTGGGTCGCATGTGGACACAGCCACTGGATCCTTCGGTGGGACTCCTTATTTGGCCGGGATCCTCGTGAGGGGTGTGCCGAACGAGCGCCTGGGACGCATGAGGATGCAGCCACTGGGGCCTTAGGGCTCCCTATGGGGCCAGGATCCTCGTGATGGGGTGTGCCGAAATCCCTGTACCAGGTGCGGAGGGCGGGGGCAGTCAAGGGAAGAGGGAGGAGGGGGAGGAGGAGAGGAGAGGAGAGGAGGATGCAGGCTGCTGTCTCGATCTTCAAAACGAGGACCCAACACCACAAGATGGTTGGGGAACAAAAATACAACATCGCAAATAATCACGACCGGAGCCCCAGACCCTGCCCGTCTATTCCACGAACCGGATCGATCTACGAGGGCCCTGGGGCCCAGAACGGTTCGAAAACGCCCGGCTCGAACGAATGCCAGCGCCAGGACATCCCAGGGCTGGGAGCGAGACGCCGCCTGCGAGCGAAGAAAGATCAGGGCCCGCCCCGCCCTGCCGCGCCCCCCCGCCGCAGTCCGGGACCGGCGCCAGCGCGCCTGGGGACACCAACAGGTAACGATACCGCTGCCCCCCCTGCCCCCTATAATAGGCCTCTTCTCCCGGGGCGCGTTCCATGACCAGCATCTCGAGGCGAGTCCAGCGGTGGCGACGAGGGCCTCCCAGGAGGCCCAACAGGGGGAAACGGCCGAAGGGTGGAGAGGTATGGCTACCTCCTCCTCCTCTGAGCGCCTGGGCGCGCGGGCGACCGCGAGGGCGGCGGAGGCCCGGCGCTGGCGGCCCCGGGGGGCGGCGGCGCAGCCCCGGCGCGCGCCTGCTGCCAGCGGAGGCCGCGCGGAGGCCGCGCGGAGAGACCGGCCGCCGAGGCCGGCGAGGGCGACGGCGGCGACGACGGCGGCGGCGACGACGGCGGCGACGGGCCGCCGCCGGCGTTGTCGCCGCGTCGCCCGCTGCCGCGGCGTTGTCGCCGCCGCATCTTGGCGCCGCCGCGGAGTTGCCGCCGCCGCCGCCATATCATCCCTGAGGTACTCTGGCGTCGCGATTTGTTCGGGCCATGCGTTGTCGCCTCTGTTCGGGGCTGGGGGGCCCTCGCTAGTCGATCCAGCTCGAAGACGGATGCAGAAAGATGGGGTCCAGGGCTCCGGTCGTGATTTTCTGCGCAGTTGTTTTTTTCGCTACGGGTCGGATCTCAGGGTTGACGTCGCCGTCACCCCCTCCCCTGCTGCCCCTGGGGCCCCGTTAGGCCGTCTTGGGGTTCGGATGAGTTGTCTGCAGCCCCGTATATTGGCGATCTTGCCACGCACTTCGGGGTCGAGTCGGCGCAGGCCGCGGAGGCACCGGCCGCCGACGGCGGCAGCAAAGATTCGGTGGGCCCCGGAAACGGCAAGGCATTTTGTTCACCGGCTCCGTTTTGCAATTGCTTTGCTGGTTCCGGCCCCGTCTAATTCTGGTCCCGTCGCCGTTTTCGTCCCTGTTACGGTTCCAGTTCCAATCCTGGAGCCGCTGTTTAGCCGCTTACGTTTTCCAAAAAAGGCATTGACATTCCAATGGTCTTTTGTGAATTTTGGATACGGTCGGGAACTTTCGCTCAGCGTGTCGCGGCGGCGGCCCCGGCGACACGCTATATGATCTGCAAGCGGATAGACGTGTCGCTGGGCTCCGCGGGGCGGGCGGCTGGGAACAACTCTCGGGGCAGTGACGCTTGGGAATGGGGACGTGCACAGCGTGTCGCGCCGAAGGGTGGTGGGCCGAAACCGGCGGAACGACGAGCTGAGCCCAACAATTCCTGACCGCACTCGCTTCTGAGATCTGCTGGGGCGCCCGAGACCGCCCAAAAAAAGCAGACCCCGAAGAGATTGGCGGAATAACCCGAAACGGGCTGCGGACAGTTCAGGGGGACGTAAGACCTGGGTAGAGGGGACTCGGAAATCCCCGACGAGGTCGTCAAAAAAATGACGAGGCCGAGCCTGCATTTTGACGAGGCCTCCCGCTGCAGACATCCCACGAAACTCCTCCTCGTCAAAATCCGAGGCGCGGTCGTCAAAAAACGATGGCGAACCCGAGTCCTGGCAAACCTGGGTCTTACGCTCCCCCGAACAGTCCAAGAGAGAGCCCAAAGACGGCCCGCATCAGAGCCCCGAAGGGACGAGGGGGGTCGACGGCGACGACGGCGGCGACGCGCCGCCGTCGTCGTCGTCGTCGTCGGCAACGGTGTCCCCCGGCCAGCTCCAGCATCGATCCTTCACGGGGCGCAGGCCCCCGGCGAGAAGATCAGCGCCGAAGGAGGTCCGCGTCGGCCACGATCGGGACCCAGCTCCACCTGCTCCTCCTCTCCTCGTGTCCTCCTCTCCTCTCCCGTCCTCCTCCTCCTCCCACTCCTCCTCTTCCCCCTCCTCTACGCTTCCCTCCTCATACCTCCGCGCTGTCGATTAAGTCGTCGTCGTCGTCGTCGTCGAAATCGGCTTGGGTCCCTGGAGGACCCCCCCCGAAGAGATTGCGAGAGGGGCCCGCGGGGGAGTGGATGGCCGAGCCCGAGCAAGGGGTGCGGGGATTGCACCGAGCTTTAGCCTCGATCACAAAGAAAATACCGAAACTGGAGGGTATTCACGTGTCGGGCCCTGGGAGGCGATACTCGCCCGACACTGTTTCGAAACGTTTCAGGGTGCTCGAAATTATTTCAGGGATGTGGTCCTTAAGTACGATGGGAGCAGCAAGCTCTAGTCGGAAGCTGGGCGAGGGCTGCTAATTCGTGGCTGCCAGAACGGTTTCCCTGGAAGAAACAAAAAAACAAGTTCCCGGAAGTAAAGCTCAGAGCACTATAAGGTGGTAAATGGGCAGCTTCCCCGAAGAAAAGAAGCAATCTCCCGGAGCTCCGTTTTAGCAGCTACGGGTCTGCCAGTCTTCGCCCGCCTTCTAATCTAGGCTGAAATGAATGGCCATAAAAGTACCCCATAAAATTATCCTTAATCCTTTGGGAGGGGACCTACGCTAGGAGGGCTAGCAACACCAGGGACAGGGGATCTTATCTGCAGATGTATCAGGCCAGACAACCGACATGTATCATCCCCAATGCGAAAACGGGGACCTCAGTGAGGCCACGTCTCCACGATGTTACTCGGGTTAGGGGTTCTTCTATCCTCGATGATCGAATGCCGCCCCCTCTGGCCGGGCTTGGCTGCACACGGACCCAGGCCTCGGGCGTCTCGAACACATCGAGGCGGAGGTGTTTAATCGTTTTAGGCCTCTGGGGGCCCTGACCAGGCCTTGGGACCATCAACACATGACTCGGGATGAAGAACTCGTCCCGGGGAAATGGCCGAGAGGTCGAGGACCCGACTCTCGAAAAATCAGGACACCACGCTGTGTGGGTATCTACGGTCAGGAACTTGGGAAAGCGTGCCGCTCCGTCGGTGTTGGCCCACCACGCTCCGGCGCGACACGTCATCCGCTTCCTTTTCCCGAGTCGTAAACGTCCCGAGATGTTCCTAGCCTGCCACCCAGCGGAGCGGAGCGACACGCTATCCGCTTGCAGGACATGGCGTGTCGCCACGGCCGCCGCGGCGACACGCTATCCGAAAATTCCCGACCGGTATGCAGCCCCGGCCGGCTTCAGCAGGACCCCCGAGAAGCCAGGGTCGGTCTCAACACCCTGGCGCAGCCTCTGGAGGTACTCTTTGGGCGCTCCGTGCCCCAGTGGCGGGGTGCTGAGACCGCATTGCGCACCACTCGGGGGGCCTGCTGAGGCCAGCCGTGGCTACCTCGGGGCGGAGCTGTCTGACAGGAGCCCCAAGGCGCGGCGGTGACCACCCAGCCACGCCGTGCACAAACGTTCCGAACCGCCCTCGATCGTCCCCGACCGACTGGGTCTCCCAGCCTGATCGGCGGGATCGGCTGGCCGATCGGCAGAGCTCGCCCGCGGCCGCCGACGCTTTCCGACGCTGCCCCCGCGCGCCCCGCCAGGCGAGGACGAGGCGGACCCCGGGCGGGCAGCGCTCCGCAGGGGCAGCGGTGGCCCCGAGTGGCCAAGTCCTTGGAGGAGGGTGGCGAGCAAAGAGGGCGCAGGCAGAAGGTGCTTGTGCAGACCACTACCATGCCTGGCCAGGGCCATCCTGGACCCAAGGATGTGATACACAACGCCGTGGCGAACGTGTTCATCGTTCCAGGATCGCAGCGGCTGCGATTCGGAGGAATGGGCGGAATCGGCGCAGTAGTCTCTACCCTGCAGGAAAGCGCATCCCGCGAAATTGACGATACAGTTTGGTGACGAGCAATTCCTGGCGAATGAACTTACCTTCACACATTGCACCGCCATGCATGTGACCAACACTGCTCCGCCGACCGCCGCCAGCCGTATGTCATGTCATGCCTCTTGAGAGGGATATGAGTTTCACCGATAATAGAAAGATGATGGACCTTTCGGCACGGCGGTGTGCGTCAACATGGCTTCAGCCAGGATGGTCTCTACGCCATCCTAAGGCCTAAGATGGGCCTGACCAGGCATGGTGTTGGTGTCGCTGCCTTCTGCGGGTGGCGCGAAGATACAAGAGTACTTGCTCCATACTCGCTGACTGTGAATTCTCGCCCTCTGCGCCTGCGTACGGCTAGCGCGCCGCAAACAGTGCATTCATGAGCCCTGTCGGCCGTTCGGGGCACCCACCTCCCACCGCCATCGGCGCAGCAAGTCATCCCTCGGGGCTCGGGAGGCAAATCTGACCGCCACCCAAGAGTTTCAGAAATATGCGACGCGGGTCCGGGAGCGAGGGATGATGAAGCGTTGCAGCATCACTCAGGCGATGGATCCCAGAGTTGACTGAAGACGACAACTGGGTCGCACAACACAACTCCACTGCCTCCCAGGAAACCTATTTCAACACGCTTAATATTCTCTGATCAGTCAGAGTACAAGTACTCGCACGCAGTACCTTCTGAATTCACGTTGCAGGGACCCATCCGTATCGTGAATAACTTCAAACATGGTTGCTATGATGGTGGGGATATTGGACAGGGTACACCTTGAGCATCTCAGTCCGTATACGGCAGAGGCGTAAGGGGAGCCAACGCTGCTCACAATTCTGCCCAGCGCCTGAACACACCGCAAGCCCGACCACGGCTATAAGAAAATCTTGCGATCAAAATCTCTCTCGGTATTTGTACCCTGAACCTCTCAGCACGCAGTGCGTCCAATCCGATCATCCCCGACACATCGTCAAACAAGCGGCTGAGCTGCCCTTCAAAACTGCCACCATGGAGAGGAGCCCGACTCTACCCGACCGCTCGTTTCCTTAAGAAGGTGCTCCTCTTCTGTCTTGTCTCTCCTTTCCCTCAGTCAACACGCAACTGACAAAGGATGGCTGCGTGTCCCGCTTGTTTTGCTTGCCGGAGACCATGGAATAATTACGGGTCTCCGTTGGTCCGTCAGGGACCCTGGCAACCGACGCCGTGAGAAAAAACAACCGTCAGAAAACATCGCGGCTGAGACTCTCGGCTCATGCACCTCGAGATCCCACGCTGCGAACAATAATGCAACATTTCGGTGATAGCGCCTGGTGGGAACAAAAATGAATCGTCCCGATCTCGGGGGGGGGAATCTTCAGCCGGATCGAGGGCCCCCGGGGCCGCGGCGCGAAGCGGCACACGAATGCTGGCCGCGGCCTCTGCTTCGCGACGCTCCGGAGCCGGGTCGGGGGATAGCGGGAGGGATAGGGCGGCGCGCCGCCCGAGCGGAGGCCCATGGGATGTCTGGAGGCCCGGGAGTCCGAGGTCTCCTCTACATAGGGTTCGCGGCTCTCGTGGTGTGGGGTCCTCCGGTAGATGGACCAAAAAAGTGGAAAACCCTTGGATCCGCCCCCCCTCCTCCTCCTCTTCCTCCTCCTTCTCCTCCTCCTCCTCCTTCCCGCCCAAATTCAAAGTGGACCCTGAGCAATCAAGAGCACAAGTTCGAAAGGACAATAAAAAAGGTGGGACCCGCAGGGCCTCCAGCAGGAGTCTGGGGAGAATTGGGGGTGTTAACGCAGGGTCGAAAACGAAGGGGCTCCACTTCTTTGTCCCCCCAGTGTCGCTCTGGAGAGACAGCGCCCCGCGCCCTCCTTACTCCTCCGCCCCTCTCGCCTCCCTGCCTCTGCCCTCCGCGCGCACGCTTCGGCGCACACGCCTCACATGCTTCGTGGCCCCACCTGGGGCTCCACGGAGGGCCCCTGTGGCAGAATTCGCGCGCGTCTCCCCCGCCCATTTCGGCGCACCCCTCGCACGCTTCGTGGGCCCACAGGGTGCTCCACCGAAGGCTCTCGTGGCAGGGTTCGCGTGCACCCCCCCCACCCATTTCGGCGCACCCCTCACACGCGTCGCGGCCACCAAGGGAGCTCTCCCCTGCTTTCTCCCACCTGCCCTTAGCCACTCACACTTGCAAATGTTTGGGCCTTTGCCATGTCAATTTCGATCCGTTCCTCCTGAAGTCCCGACCCGTTCTCCAGGGCCGGTAGTTCATCCCGAGTTGCTCTCTGACGTTCCCGGGGTCTGGCGAGGGCCTCCAGCGCTGACCCCCCAGCATGACACCGCCCACCCCCGACGGCGGCACCCGCAGGAAGCCCTTGCAGGCGGGGTGCCAGGGGATCGGGGGTGGGAGTGAGAGCTCGGCGCCGTTCGAGGCCGGCGCTCGAGCGTGGGCCGCTCCCAAAAACCTCGCCCCCAGTCGCGGCACCCAGTCGACACGTCTGCCTCACCCCACCCGGCGGCCAGGGGTGGGGGTGCCATGCCTGGGCTGCGATCCATGGAGGCCCCCAAACAGCCAGGAACCTCTCCTGCCGTCGTGTTCATTGTGGTTTACACGACGCGTGCCCGTCTGGGAGCCCAGAGGGCCCAGAATCGAATCGATAAGTCGGGTCGGTGGTCGACATGAATCGGGTCGGCCAGGCATCGGCAGCCTGTTAAGGCTGCCGATTCAGGATCGGCGGTCGACATGCATCGGATCGTCCAGGAATCGAAATAAAGCTAGGGGAAGTCGGATCGGCGGAACTCGGCAGGCTGTTATGAAGGCCTCCACTGAGAGAAACCCAAGCCCCAGCTCCGAAATCCGACGTCGAATCGCATCGGAATCGGAATAAATCGAAATCGTGCAAGAACCGAGCCGGAAAAGTCGACAATCAGCCCCCGGAAGCCGCGCGGCCGCCGCCTCGCCAGCCCCCGACGCCGCGCCCCGGGATCGTTGCGCTGGGCCCCCCCCGCCGCGTCCTGGCGCCAGCGCCGCTGAGCTCGGCCGCCCGGAGGAGCGCGGCGGCAGAGGGGCGCCCGCGCCTCAGATGGGCAGCGCGCCCGCTCGAGCCCTCCTCCTCCTCCTCCTCCTCCTCCTCCTCCTCCTCCTCCTCCTCCTGCTCTGCGAATCTCCGACGATATGCCGGGCTCCGGAAGCCCAGAACCCACAAACGTTGTCATCTCTTGGGGGCGCATCTTTTACTCGTCCCGCCGCCTTCCGCCGGCCTTCCAATTTCCGCCAGCGGAGGCGGCCTCGTTTTGCTTTGGCGGGTTTCCGCTGCTCTTCCGCCGCAGAAGAGATGGGAACTCCTTCGACCCTCGAAGGCGAGGCCCTGATTGGAACGCCTCATGCAACATTATGAATCCTGGCGATTTCGCTCGATTCCAGCCTCCAAAGCCCTTTGCTGCGGTCAGGAGCATTTGCTCATCGTGCCACGGCGGCGGCCCCGGCGAGACGCTATGCCTTGCGAGTGGATAGCGTGTCGCTCCGCGCGGGGCGGGAAGTAGGGACACGCTCGGGTTTTTTGACGCTCGGGGACTCGGACGCGGCTACTGGCGTAGCGACTTTGGGTTAGAAAACTTGAAGCTGGCCAGCTTTGGTTACAGCATGGTGTAAGTTGATACATAGCTAAGGTCATCTGAAGAACTAACATGCAACTACCCAACTTGATGTTAGCATAGATGGTTGCATTGTTTACCACTTGTAATTGCAGCTGCCCAAGTTACCCAGGGATGTGACTACCGTAACTGCGAGTTGTAAGTTGCAGGCCAAAGAACTTATCAAAGTTACAAATAACTTGTAAACTACTTGCAACTGTCTGAAATAAGTTAAATTTGGGCTCCTTTGCAACCCTCGAATTGTACATATCGCACATTATCATTCCCCTCTCCCCCCTCCTCCCCCGCGTACCCCCATCCCCCCGACGCCGCGTGGCTGCTGAGGCTTCGGATCGCAGACCGAAGAAAGAGGCGGATTGCGAGGAGGATGAGCGATTCAATCGCTGCAGGATCGCAGACCGAAGAAAGATGCGGAGTGGAGGAGGATGAGCGATTCAATCGCTAATGTTTTTTTGATGAGCGATTCAATCGCTGTCCTGGCAGATGTTGTTTTCCGCTCAGTGCAAAGCAAGAATGTCGCCAGAGGCGAGCTCCGACCAAGCGTGGCACATCTCAACCGATTCGCCGCTCCACCACGCAAGAAGCAATTCGCCGTCCTTCCGCAGGACTGACGCGTTCGGCGTCCGCTTCTCGATCACGACGCACTCGTGCCCAAGAATGAATAGATCGTCCCCCCGTTGGCCCAGAGCTGCGACGCATAGAAAATTGTTCTGCATGCGCACCACGTCGCCTGCCCAAACAAGCAAGCCTTTGAAAGCAGCGCTGGATGAAAGGACGACGTCGCCGCCGACTGCTTCAGCCAGCAGGGGCGACAACTCCGCATCGCCCCCCCTGAGCCCTGGGCGCTCGTCGAAACTTTCGAGCTCCTGCAGGCGCGCCAACAGCACGCGAGAAATTGCAGCTTTCTCGAAGCCTTTCAGTATATCTTGGTTGTCCAGAATCATTTTCGGCAGAAGGTGCGACCTCTCAACAACGAAGCAATCCAACACAACGTCGAATTTCTCCACTTGCTCGGGAATGTGCGTCGCCAAATGAAACTTTGGTTTCCAATTGTCGGCCCCGTATGCTTTTTCATGTGCGTCCGCGTGGCGATCAACTGCAGCTCCGAGGGCCGAGGCATCGATGTCGCCCGCCTTCGCCCGTTGAATTTTGTCAATTACAGCGAAACAATGGCAGAGGGAGGCAACTTCGTCGCGCAGCTCATCGAAATTCGGCAAGATAACAATGCAAGCAAAATGCCGCACCAGCGGGTAAATGCACAACAACTCTGAGGCGCTGCTTCGCCAATGCTCCTTGGATGCGTTCTCCCTGGCCTTGCAGAAAACAACGTGGGCCTCCCGACACTTGCGTCGGTGTTGCTGGGGGAAAGACCAGTCTGCCTGGCAGTACCGTTCCAACTTCGGATAGATGTCCCTCAGAGCAGGAATGGCTTGGCATGCCGACATGAAGCAAAACATTTCCTGGGACGCAACACCATTGCACAAATATACATGCATCCAATCAAAATGGAGCGACGAAACAGGGCCGACCTGCCCTCGGAGGTCTGCGTCCGCCAACAACCCATCAGGATTAAAATTGATGCCGTGTGCTTTCTCGTGGCGCACAAATGCGGCTTTCGATATTGTCCCTTGTAAGTGCGTCAACTCGTCGTGGGCTCCCCATACGGCCTCGTCAGAATTACAAATGAATGCGCTGCGGTCCCTGCATGTGATTTCCACCAACCGATTGGGCGCGGCGCCAGCGCCAGCAATGCCTGAGCCTTTCTTGAGCACGTTGGCGCACTTCAGACACGGTCGGATCCCTGCAGATCCTTTCACGCCGAGGCCCCTGGACAAAGCGACCTCGTCTCCCAAGTGCACGGCAAATTTCGCGAAGAACATTGTCGGCCCGCCCTGTAGCGGCAAGGCCACGCCATCCACGAGATTGCCGTCCTCAAGAAGCAAGCGACGCAGCAACGACTTGATCGTGCCCGAGAGGCCACCGCGAATTTTCTCCACTTGTGCCGACCTGATCACGCCCAGGGGGAACCAACAGCAATCGTGCCGAAGGGCATGCTTGAATTCTAGAAACGAAATGTAAAATGCAACGAACTTCCTGCGGTTATGCGGTCGCAGCACAGCTCCAGGCGTGACCTCGTCGTGCGCAAGGATCACGTTCCACGGCCTTGCTGGGGTGATAGGCGCGGCCGCGAACATGCGCTTCAGCGCTGGGGACACCTCGACTAACCGTTGAACCAAGCGGGCAGGCCTCAGCGGGATGCGCCAAGCAGGCGCGCCGCGAACCCCCTGCACCACCCCCTCCCGCCCTGGGGGGGGGGGGGAAGGGGGAAGGGGGGAATGGGTGGAGGGGGGGAAGGGGCAGGGGGAGAGGAGAAAACTGGCACCAGAAAAAAATCCAGATGCCGTTGTTGATTTTTTGCGGCCCAAGAAAGACGCGCTGCTTGGTGCGCCCCGCGACGTCCTTGCAATGTGCCACTCAAAGGACCCGCCGTCGCACAGCGGCAATTCCAGAGAACACGACATCTCTCTATCGTACTCCATCTTCGCGGCGGCCTTGGCCTCATGCGCAGAGACCTCCTCTTCGATGGGCGCTTGCCTCAGTCGGCGGAGGACCTCGCACAAACCAGCGCACGTCACGCCTGGAATGGTCACCAGCCTCCCAAGGCGGCGGCGCTTCTCGAGAACTTGCTTACCCATGATGGCCACGCGGGCGCTGGGGCGCGGGACTCGGGCACTCCTGAGCCCAAGCGCTGAATGTAAAGCAGGTGAAGGGTGCAAGCCGTCGCGCCGAGCGATTCAATCGCTTCCGAGAGAGGGCGCCGCTTCATAGCGAGTGAATCGCTAACGAAATGAGCGATTGAATCGCTAACGAAATCAGCGAGTGAATCGCTAACGAAATGAGCGATTGAATCGCTAACGAAATGAGCGATTGAATCGCTAACGAAATCAGCGAGTGAATCGCTAACGAAATGAGCGATTGAATCGCTAACGAAATGAGCGAGTGAATCGCTAACGGAATGAATGATTTTTTTCTCCGACGCCGCATCTCAGCCCGAGAGATGTCAAGAGGCGGTCACTCGCGCAGCATGCTCGTTGCTGCACTTCCCCTCTCCTCCCGCAGGGGAGCCTCAGTCGTCGAAAGTGCTGAGCGCTGTCTCCGCCTGCGCGCACTTCTTCTCAGCCGCGTCAGCCTTCTCCTTCACCGTCGCAAGCTGAATGGACAGCACGGCGTTCTTGGACAGGGTATCCTGGGCCGCGGCCGCGAAAGCGTCGAGGTCCTTGATGTGCCACGCCAGGGCCTTGCTGTGGTCCTTGTGCAGCTTGCTTGCCTTGGGGTTGTTCAACAACCCTTTTGCCTTGAAAGCGAGCGGGCTCACCTTGGCCAGGATCTTGACGGCGTCGCTCATCATCTTCTTGGTGGCTGAGGTTGGCGCGAGTTGCTCCTTTCCCTTGCCTTTGCCTTTGTTCTTGCCTTGGTGCTGCTGCGGGCTGGCGGTGCGCTCCTTTGCGGCGGTCAGGGACTGGCGGACCTCTTCCTCGACGCTTTTGTCGTCCTTGTAATCAATGTTCACGCAGTAGAGCGTGCCGAGGACATCATCTTGTTTCTTGTCTTTGCACAGCCTCTTAATCCTCTTTGCGGAGTAGCCCTTCTTCTTGTAGACGCTGAGTGGGAGGTATTTCCCCTGCCTGCCTGAGGCGCGGCTCTCGCGGTATACCCTCGTGAACGTTTCCACCACAATCTTCTCGACCTCTGCCTTCCCGTTCGCCTCCTTGACGTCGTTCCAAAAAGTATCTTTCTCTTCCTGTGAAAGCGACTTGAAGGATTGTGGCGGCCATCCTCCGAAAATCCTGTGGAGCTGAGTGTACCGCGAACTGCACGTTGAGCACTGCCAAACATTCCTTTTCTTGCCTACAATCCTTGCTGCGAGCGGCTCCACGGGCTTCTTGCACTTGGTGCAAACGGGGTTGCGATCGAAGCGCGGCACCGCGTCGATAGCCGTCTGATCAGGGGCAGCGGCGCACGGTGGCTGGACCTCGGCGGGTTCTGTCGGGACCTCCGAGCTCCTCGGCGCGGCCGGTTTCTTGCGTTTCTTTTTGGCGGTCTTGGAGCGCTTCCCCTTGTTCTTCCCCTTCTTCTTTTTCTTGGCCTTCTCGCCGTCCTCGCCGCTGACGCCGTAGTCGGCGCCCTCGGCGCCGTCGTCTCCGCCAGTCCCGGCCTCGTCTGCGTCGGCGCCGTCGCCGTCGGCGTCGGCTGGCCAGCCTTCGGCGCCTTCGGAGGCCCTCCTCTTCTTGCCCCCCTTCTTCTCCTCAACTGCGGGCGCAGCCGCGCCGCCGCGGTCGCCTCCTTCGTCAAGGTGTTCGGGTTCGGGCCCCCACTCCCAGGACCAGTCGTCCTCCTCGGGCGCAAGGCCTGCCACTGCCTTGGCTGCCCTGACCCTGGCCTTCTTGGGAGGGCGCTTGGCCTTGCCTGCGCGGCTGGCGCCGTGAGCGGCCACTTCGGCGGCATCCTCTGGGGCCATCCCTAGCTCTTCGGCAAGTGTCACTGGCTCTCCCTCGGGGGTTTCCTCTGGCTCCTCGGGGGGTTCCTGTTTGACGTCGTCTAGCTGCCCCGCGCGGGCCGCCGAAGCCACGACGGAGAACTCGAACAGCGAGCGCTGCTTCTTGACCTCCACGCGCTTGGGCGGGGCGGAGACGCGCGGCGGGGCGGCAGCCGACATCTGCTGCAGCAGGCGCGCCGCAGGCTCGTCCATACCTCGGTTGCGCGAGCGCTCCCGAGCGACCCGAGAGCAGGAAGCGCTGCTTTGAGCCCAGAGTGGCTGCAGCAAGGCGCAGTGGGGTCGTGAGCTCGGGAGCGCGTCTGAGCGAGTGAATCGCTTGTCTGAGCGAGTGAATCGCTTGTCTGAGCGAGTGTATCGCTAGTCTGAGCGAGTGAATCGCTTGTCTGAGCGAGTGTATCGCTAACCTCAGCAAGCGAAACAAGGTCTCAGCGATCCTCGCTCTCTCGCCCCCCCCGCCCCCATCCAAACAGAAAAGCGCAAACCACGGATGGCGACGTCACGTTGGACCACCGTTGGACCACCCACGTTGGACCCCCGTTGGACCACCGTTGGACCACGGTGGTCCAACGCGTTGGACCCCTGTTGGACCACCGTTGGACCACCGTTGGACCACCGTTGGACCACGTTGGACCACCTTCTGTTGGACCACCCACGTTGGACCACCGTTGGACCACCGTTGGACCACCAATCGCCGTAGGGCTTGGAGGGTGGGTGGGCATGCGGTATCCGAAACCACACCAGAAACGAGCGTCAAAATTGTAACGAATATTGACGCTCCCTCTCGGGCCTTGTCCTTTTCTCTCTGATCTGTCCTTCTCGGTTTTTCTCCTCCTTCTCCTCCTCCTACTCTTCTTCATCCTCATCCTCTCTCAACCCTCCTCTTTACTTTCTCCTCCCCCCCCCTCCTCCTCTCCCCTCTCATCTTGGCGGGTCGCGCATGGGCGGGCTGAAGAGGAGCCAGCGATTCGATCGCTCAAATGGGGTTTCGAGGAAGAGCCAGCGATTCGATCGCTCAAGTTGGGTCACGAGGGTGCTATTATTTGTTCAAAGAATCGGCGGGCTCCCGAGACAGGCCGAGCGCAGGGCAGCAGGCCGCGTCTTGGAGTGGCTCAGCCCACGTGGCGCATGCAGATGCTCTCGAGCGTCTTCTTGGCGCCCGAGATCGCAGCAGCGCTGTCCTCGAACGCCTTCGCTGCGCTGCGTGCGATGGTCGCGGCGTGCTCCGTCGCAGTCAGAGACCTGTCAAGGCAATCCATGACCTGCTGCAGCTCGCCCTTGCGCACCGTGATGTCCCGCGTCACCACTGTCTTCGACTTGTACTGGCCGACTGGTCCTGAAGACCGCTGTTGAACGGCCCGCCCTGGCTGCGGTTCCACGGATGGCGCGGGGCGCTTCTTGCTCTTCTGCGTGCCCAGCTCGTAGACAATGAACGCGTCATTGTCTGCCTCCTGCAACGCCGCCTCCCACTCGAGGGCGTTGTCCTCGTTGTGGTAGGTAGAACACCACAAGTGGTTCGCCACCTTTTCCTTCACGATGTCCCTGTCAGGGTCCGAGAAGATGCACGAGCCAGCTTTCTTGCAATCGCCGCGAGGGCAAAAGCCGCGCCACAGCCATTCACTCCCGCTGGAACTCGCGGCCTCCGACGGCCCATCCATCGCTGCCCGCCGAGCGCGCCTTGGCCCTTGGCCGCTGAGAAAGAAAACCGTTCTAAACAGATTGAGCCCAGACGAATGCAGATGACTACTCGCGCGGCCCGCCCCATGGAGCGAATGCAATCGCTGAGAGGAAATGCAACGGGCAGGGGTGCAAGGATGCCGACGCATCGAATGGGGGCTGAGCGAGGAGGTCGAGCAAGCCGAGGCGACCGAAGGGGGGAGAGAACGGCCCGCCGCATCTGGGGCACTTCTTTGCGCCAGTAACTTCCCACGAGGGGCTCGCCAAATCTGGGGGCCTTCATTGCGTCAATAACATCCCACGAAGGGACCGCCAAATCTGGGACCCATTTTTGGCGTCAGTAAATTCCTAAAGGGCCCGCCCAAAAACTGAGACCAGAGATTTTGGCCTGGGTCGCTGCGGAGATTTTGACCTACGAACGGCGCCCGTGGCGTGGATCGCCGCGGAGATTTTGGCCTGGATCGCGGCGGAGGGCGGCGTGGGGATTTTGGCCTGGATCGCGACGAAGAGAGGAGAGATAGACGAGAGAGGTGACCTGCATAGCGATTCAATCGCTTGTGAACTGCATAGCGAGTCAATCGCTGTTTTTTTTTTTTTTTTTTTTTTCTCAAATGTCCTCGAGGTCATGAGGGTCCCAGGCGGCCTGCGCCCGCGGCGCCCGCGTGCCTTCGGGGGCGCTGCCCTTGCTGCCCTTGCCGTCCTTGCCGCCCTTGCTGCGCTCGGAGAAGGCGCCGCCCTTGCTCTGCTCCTGGCCTTTGCCGCTCCTGGAAGAGGCGCCCTTGCCGCCGCCCATGCCCTTGTAGTCCGAAGGCCGCTTCGGCGCGTGGCCTGCTTGCCAGCCCCAGCCGCCGTAGCCGTACTTCTCCTCGAAGAACTCCCTGGACGTGCCACCGCGTTTCTTCCAACGCCGCTCGCCTTCTGACCATCTGTTGCCGCGCCACATCGTCGGCCCCCCCCTCGCTTGGAGGAGGCGGGCCGCGCATGGCCCATGGCACGGCGAACTGCTTTGCCATGTCCTCCTCGTCCTTGAGAGCCTGCGGGGTGTTCCACAAGAAGGTCATCCTCGCTTGCTTGCGCCTCGGGTTCTCCGCGTCGCCGTCGCTGTCGGGCTCGCCCTTGCCGCTGGCGCGCCACCCGCCCTTGCAGCCTTTGCCCTTGTCGGCGGCGCTCCGCCCCTCGGACTCTGAGTCTGAGATGGGACTCATGCGGGGCTCTGAGTTTGAGGTTGGATTCATGCGCGATTCGTTGCCAGCGCCCCCGCTCTCCTGGGCCCCATCCTGGAACTGCGCAAAGGGGTCGCCCAAAGACAGCAACGATTGCAGTGACCTCTCCGCGTCGTCGGCCATTGTCGCTGGCGCGGCCGCCGAGGCCTTGAGCCGAGGCCTTGAGCCGAAATGGCAATGCGAAGGCACGGTCGCAGGGGCGCTCCGCGAGCAAGCGAATGCATCGCTGACGCAGGGTTGAGGTGAAGGGAGCGCTGCTTCGATGGGAGGTCGGAGGAAAGCGAATGCATCGCTGACGCAGGGTTGGGGGTTGGCTTGAGGGGTCGAGGCCTCATCCATAACTCTCCCCTCTCACCCTCCTCTCTTCCCTCTCCCCTCTCACCCCTCTCACCCCTCTCACCCCTCCTACCCCTCTCCAAGTCAGCGGTCCATCACTCTCCCCTCTCACCCCTCTCACCCTGTCTATCCCCAAGCGAATGAATCGCTCAGCGAGTGGATCGCTGTTTTTTTTTGTCATCGCAGGCAACGGTCAGGCACGCCCTCACAAGAGTAAAAGTGAGCGGCAGGGTTCCCTGGGGCGCTCGCGCGGCTTACCCAAACGCTAGGATGCGCTCCCCAGGGCCCCATATACAGAAGCGCGGTAGCGAAATGCATTGGACGCTCTGTCCGAAACACCGTAGCATGACTATGAGCGCGCGGCGCGTGGCACGGCTCAGGCCGAAATACATCTGGCAAAGTGCGTGGCGGACCCAGCGCGGCCGAGAGCGCCTCAGGAAACCTACACACATTATGAGCTACTTACCCAGCAGCTTTGAAATCCTGAGCCGCTCTTTGCAACTCGAGCACCCCTTTTTGGCGTAACGACACTTCGAACACCCGAGCTTCTTGATGGGCTTGAACAGGGGTGACACGGTGACGCCCTTCCCGTGGCCTTCGCCCGTCGTCTTAGCCCCAGCCTTCGTCGCCTTTGCTTTCGCCTTCCCCTTTGCCTTCCCCTTTGCCTTCGGCTTCGGGCCCCCCCCCTTCTCCTTGGCCACGAGTCCGTGCAGGATGTCCTCGGTGACCGAGGCGACGTCCTCCTTCTTGGGGGGAGTCACGTTCTTTTTGGCGACGCTGGCTGCTGCAGGCGTCCCTGGCGACGGTGGCGTTGGCGCTGCTGGCGACGGTGCCCCTTCTGAGGCGGAAGATGGAAGAGAACTCGGGGCAGCGTCCTCCACGGCTGCGAACGCCGAGGCCGCGGCACGTTTCGCGCCGCCTCCCAGGATCTTGAGGTTCAAAGGGCCCGTCTGAGCGCCGACGTCCGCCCGCCGCAAGTTATCGAACATGAGCTGCATCATCTGCAAAACGTCGGGCTGCGACGCCGAGGCGCTCATCATCTGCGCCCCCGTGGCCTGCTGCTTTGTGTTGCGGCATGGGTACGTAGCCTGGACGGAGCGAATCGCGGCTTCTGGCGCGGGGCATGCAGCTGGCAACTCGTCGCCATACACTTGCTTGAAGAAGCCAGGGTGGTCCTCGCAGAACGTCGAGGGGGACGTAGGCAGCTCGGTCAGCCGAACGGGGGGCGCAGGAAGCCTCGAAACCTTCGTGGGTGAAATTGCGGCCAGGGGAAACTGCCTCCTCCTCCTCCTCCCCCTCCTCCTCCTCCTCCCCCACCCTCCCTTCTCCTAGGTCCCCCTCCCCTCGACGAGGGCCGCAATTTCAGCTGCAGCCTGGCGCTTGAACACGCGCTTGGTCTGCTGGAGGTACGAGTACTTTGCAGCCCACGCCAAATTCTTCGCGGTCTCGGCTCCGTCCACGGCCATGCGCCACATCGCCGTCAACATCTGATACGTGCCTTCGGTCGGGTTGCGAAGACCTAAGCTAATCGCAACATCAACCAGCACGTTGAGCTTCGCTTCCTCGGGCACGTCGGTCCGCGCCAACTGGTGCCACGAGCCCGCTGTCAGGTACCCGAAGATGCACTCATAATCCTGCTGAGCCATTCGCAAACCCACGGCGCTGCCAGAAGCCACGATGCTGCCGAGCTTCTCCAACAGCCTCCCCTTGGAAACCTCGGACCAGGGTTGCGCTGCGACGAGAGACGAGAGGGTTGTCACCTGCGTGGGCTGCAGCCTCGCGCTCCCGAAAGCCTGCACGAGCATCCTTTCCTGCGCGGCCGCCACCGTATCGAAACAGGGCTGCCCTTGCACTGCCTCGAGCAATCGCCCGACGGCCTCGACTTGGTCGCGCAAGCGCTGGGCAGCCATGGCTATGCGGCCCCACCCACCCAAAAAAAAACGCGCGGGCTTGCGTATGCAAACGGCTTCGAATGATGGCGCAGTGGGGGCGGCATGGGCAGGGGCCTCATAGCGAATTCATCGCTTATAGCGAATTGATCGCTCAGATAATTGCACAGCGAATTGATCGCTCAGAGAACCACATAGCGAATTCATCGCTTATAGCGAATTGATCGCTCAGATAATTGCACAGCGAATTGATCGCTCAGAGAACCACATAGCGAATTTATCGCTCATACCCAGGAATGCGTTAGCGAATGCATCGCTGTCCTCCTCCTTCCCCCCTCCTTTCTTCTCGCCGTCCTACTGGCTCACTACCGAACCACAGGGGGGGAGGGGAGGGGAGGGGCATGGAAATTGAAGAAGTTATGAAAGTTATGAAAGTTATAAGATGGTTATATGTCGATTATAAATTGTTGTGTAAGTATGGTTAGGGACACCGTGTAAGTATAGTTGCGGCTTCGGTAAGTACATTTGCATCTGAGACAGCTACATCTATAAGTGCGATAAGGCACTCTACTTTGCTAAACCGAAGTCGCTACGCCAGTAGCGAGCCGCGCCGAAGCGTGAGCGCCCAGACGCACCGACCGGACGACGCCGACCTGGCCGCCGCCGGAGAGGCCAACCCGCGGGCGCCCGTCAGAGGGCCCTCGCTGCTCTCCGGCTGGCTCGGCCGGCGGTCAGGGCAGTCCCCCCGCCATCGGCAGCATGGAGCCGGCAGTGCCGGTGCGCGCCGCGCCGCTCCCGCGCGCGTGTGTGTGTGTGTGTGTGTTTTGGTGCTTTGGTGCATCGGCAGCCTGGGGCGTCTACACCTCGCCAGGCCCGTGCGCTGGGCTCTCGAGCGAAGGTCATCGCCTGCCGAGCCTGTGCGGAGCCGAGCCGCGGGCAGCGCCCCCGCCGAACTCCCCAGGGTGCAGAGCGAAAGGGCCCCCTCGAGGCCGCGCCCCACCCTAGGCCCCTCAGCCTGGTGCCAAGGGGGGCTGAAAAGCGAGAACACGCGCCGTGCCCAGGCCCCGCCAACGGCGAATGCGGGCCCAGGCACCCCGAGGGACCGCCCCCTCAGGCCCCTCAGCCACGGCGGACACCGCGTCAAGGGGGGCATTGTCTCTACCGCTGGGGCCCTCTCAGAGGCGGAACCCGCACCCCGACGACGGGCAGAGGCGCAACGGCCATCCCAGCAATCCGCGAGGCCATCCACGCAGCTGGCACTCTTGCTGCTGACCCCTCCACGGCCTCAGCCCTCAGCGAGACCGTCACCGCCGCTGGGACGCCCGCTGCAGGACCTCGCACTGCCGCTGGAAGGTGGCCATCTTGTTGTCGAAGGCGGCCTCGGCCAGACGGAGCCGATCCACGGCGGCCCGAAAGCGCACCTTGGCCTCGTCGACGGCGCCCGCCACCCCATTGCGCAGAGCCACGGATAGCTCCTGCGCTCGGAGGGCACGCAACTTGGCCAGGTCCTCCACGAGGCTGGCCTGGGACCGCCGCTGGGCCTCCATCGACTCCTCCATCTTGGCGAGGATCGAGGGGAGAACGAAGTCGTCGTCGTTCGTCGCCTCCTCGCTCTCCTGACCCTGCAGCTCGGCGCCGACGATACTCTCCAAGGGGCCTCCGACGGCCTCCTCGCCCACCGCCGCGCTGAGCTGCGGGAAGGGCGGGACCTCGCCCAGCACCGTGTCCTCCTCGAAGGGGCTCTGGTGCTCCTGCTCGCTCGCGTCCACGCGCGCCTCGGAGCTGTCCACGACCTGGTCGGTGCCCTTGCACACGTCCACGTCCAGCTCCGCGCCGTCGCCGACGGACCCCTCCAGCATGGTGTCGTCGGCGTGGTCGTCGAAGGGGTTCCCGCCCACCTCCGTGGCCACCGCCGCGCTCGGCACCATGGGCGGAGAGGGCGGGGTCGAGCCGCCGCCGCCCGCCTCGGCCAGGTCCGGTTGCGCCGGCACGCGGGGCCCGCAGCGTCCGCCACGCTGGGCGCGCTGCGGCCGCACCAGGGCCTCCCGCAGGGCCTCCACGCCCTTGCCGAGGACCACGTGCGCCCCGACGTTGCGCCTGGCGCGGGCTGCGCCGCACGCCTGCACGCCCCGCAGCTGCTGGCGCATGGCGGGCTCCATGGCCTGCCAGCGCATAGCGAGCTCGGCGTCCTCCTCGGAGCCGCCGTCCGCCAGGAGCGCCCAGGCGGTGCGCAGCGCTGCGGCCACGGCAGCCGCGATCGCCTGCCGCGAGGCGCCGCCCGCCGCCGCTCCCTGAGCAGCGCCTTGGACGGCCATCGCGATGACCAGTCCAGCGCCGTCCGACCGTAGATCCATCCCCTTGGTGCCGCCGCCCGACGCCGCCATGGCAGGGGCCGCGACACGGGGAGCAGGACAGAGCCGCTCTCTCCTACGAGAAGGAGAGGCACGGCGCGCTCCTGCCCACCCTGGCACCAGGGCAGGCTTGAGCCAAAATGGCTACGTGTGTGTGTGTGTGTGTGTGTGTGTGTGTGTGTGTGTGTGTGTGTGTGTGTGTGTGTGTGTGTGTGTGTGTGTGTGTGTGTGTGTGTGTGTGTGTGTGTGTGTGTGTGTGTGTGTGTGTGTGTGTGTGTGTGTGTGTGTGTGTGTGTGTGTGTGTGTGTGTGTGTGTGTGTGTGTGCGTGTGTGTGTGTGTGTGTGTGTGTCCGCCGCGGCGAGGTGAACCACGCGCTCCAGAGCGGAGCGACGCTTTGGAAGCAGCCGCGGCGCCGCCCAAACGTCCCATATGCAGCATCCGGTCGTGCAACGCCAGCGATTCCAGGGAGCGCAGGCTCTCGGTCACGGTCCGTCCGCAGGACTCGGAGGCCCCACGGGAAGGACGATGGTCCCATAACGGGCCCGCCTGTCAGCTTGCCTGCTCCTGATCCTGCTCCTGATCCTGCTCCTGCTGAATGCGATGCCGGAGCACGCACCTAACTCCAAGGTGCTTGTCCACTGGAGCTAGGCGTGTTGCGGCCGAGCGCACTCTCTGCAAAAAACAGGGAAGGGATGTGTTCCTGCCTGCCCCTGCTCCTGCTCTGACCCCGCCTCCTGTTCCTTCCTCCTCCTCCTCCTCCTCCTCCTCCTCCTCCTCCTCCTCCTCCTCCTTCTCCCAGTTCGACGGCTGTTCGGCCCCAGAGGCCGAAAGGACTGCAAAACGTCGTGGCAGAGCAGCGCATCGGCAAACAAACCAGCCCTCCTCCTTCTCCTCCTCCTCCTCCTCCTCCTCCTCCTCCTCCTCCTCTTCCTGCTCCCCCGTCCCTCATCCCTCCCGCCTCAATGATGTCCCTCCTCCCCACTCGCCCCCAGTTACCCCGTCCATTCACTCCTCTGGCAATCAATCTTCCCAGACCTCCAAGAGCCGCCGGACGACCTCAGGGAACCTCTTCTTCCTCCTCCTCCTCCTCCTCCTCCTCCTCCTCTTCCTCCTCCTCCTCCTCCTCCTCCTCCTCGTCCCTCGTCCACCCCCTCTGCTGCCTTCCCCAGCAGGGAGGGACGGAGGGAGGAGGGAGGCGAAGGTACGTTGTTGGAACGATCTGGCGAGCATCGCCGTGCAAAGGAGAGGGAGGGGAGGAGAGGGCGACCCCGAGCCGCACCCTCGCTCCCGCTGCCCAGCGGGGTGCGGACGCCCCCTGGCCCTTCCACGTACGTCGGGCGTGTCCCCCTACAGGCGGATTTTGGAAGACACATTTACAAGAATCCAAACAGATGCAAAAATGGCCAAACAGAGTCGAAAGATCGTCCCCTGACTATGTTTTGGCATATTTTTGAATATTCCTCCTGTAGAGGGACAAACCCGACTTAACCTTACACCCCCATCGTCAGACGGGTGGGTGCCAAGCTGGGCTGCCCGAGGGGGGGTGGGTGGCCACGGGCTCGGGCGAGCCAGCGCCGCAAAGGGCTCTCCCGCGCTCCCGAGAACGCTCCCTCGGCTCAGCAGACGCTGAGATCCTCGCCTCACTGAGCACACGCTCAACTGAGGCCTTCGGAGGCCCTGCACAGGAGGGGGACAAGTTCCTGCGAAGTCGTGCCAGATTCGCCAGGCCCTTCCGAGAGGGGGTCGTGCAAGCAGGCACCAGCTGGCGCACGTCGGCGCTGGCAGCCCTACCGCACTGGCAAAAATACAAGCGCGGCGGGCAGAGGAGGGGGGGGATATGAAATATGGAGATGTGGAAAGCAGGGAGGCCCCTCCCCTCGCTGACCTCACACTGCACTGCGTTCGGTGGCAACTCATGGGAGCCTGCCATGACACCTGACTGGCTTTTGCGAATCCGCGCTAGCGACGCTGAACGACGCTGGATCGGCGCCGACTCATCGAGGACCACGCACTGGCGCACACTAGTGCACTCTAGAGACGGGATTGCGAGGCCACAACAAGGCTCCCATGAATTGCGACGGTGAGGGCATCGAATCTAAGAAGCCATCGGACGAGGGAACCAATGGCTGGCAGCCGCTGGAAGCTGGGGAGCCCTCCAGGGCCTGCAGCCTCCCGGGCACACCTCCCTCCACCATCGCCCCCACCGCACCGAGCGCTGCGGGCCCCCACCCACCTGACGGCGCGGCGGGGAGGGCCGCAGGCGTAAGGCCCCGGCAGGCCGGGTCCAGCGCCGGCGGCGGGGACACCGGGCCCGACCTGGGCGGGCCGCGCGGGGACTCCTCCCGTCGGCCAGGCCCCGCGGCGGTGCTCACTGCCCCCGGACTTCGGGTCGGCCGTGCTCTGAGGCTGATTTCCCGACTCGCTTCTGTGTCGGAGGTGCGCCCCAAGCAGTACGACAAAGTATGGCGGTGGTCTCCGCCTCACCAGACGGCGGAAGCAGCGACGGCAAGGCAGGACGGGAATCGACGTCTAAGGAGCTTGAAGAGTAGGTCGGAGATGTCCACCCCACTTGCGCAATCGCTCACAGGCGGTGGATCCAAAGTCGGGGTCCGAAGCGGTGCTTACTCCGCGACTGGTCGACACAACCACGCCGCAGGGTCTTCGCTGGTTTTGGCGCGTCTGCAGAAGGCCACCACCCAGACATGCTTGCATCGTGAAAACCACGACCAGGGGCTCTCAGCTAACATCTCAGACGGCTCAGCGTTGGTTCGGCACACCCCTCACACACTTCGTGGCTGATGGACCCCTGAAGACCGCCTTCCCCCCCAAGGGACTCCAAGATGGCCCCTAGACAAATTGCAACGAGTGGCACCGACCCTCGTCGAAGCCGTACCCTTCAGTCGGGCCTGTTCCCCTACAGGCGGATTTTGGACGAAAGTAACCAATGAACCATCAAAAAATCGTCCCCAGAGTATTCTCTACTATGTTTAAATATACCTCTTGTAGAAGGACAGGCCCGACTTCACCGTACCCCGACCACCCACAGAGATTGCAACACCTGCGTGCTTGCTTCCCTCTGGGAGTCCGCCGTGGTTCCCGCGCTCTGCAGGCTCGGTGAGAAGTCTCAGTGCATGGGGATTACAGTGCACAGGTGGTTCCTGGCATGGGGAGGCTGGGGGAGGGCGGGGAGTACGGGAACGAAAAGTAACACAAACATAAAAACTCGGAGGTCCGCGCGGATTTCGCGGATCGGCGCTGGGGCCCCCCGGCGGCGCCTCCGGCGCCGCCCCTGGCGCGCTCCGCGCGCCAGGGAGGGGGGTACAGCGCCGATCCGAGAAATCCGCGCGGACCTCCGAGTTTTTAGGTTTATGTCACTTTTCGTTCTCCTAGGGAAGGAGATGTGCACAGTGGGGAGGAAAGAAGGGATGGCCGGGGGGGGGGTCGAGAAGGAAAGGGGGGGAGGGATTCTGCATGCGGCGCGCAGGTGGACGACTGCCCCCTTATCTTGCGCGTAGCCGTACCGTAAAATGCTTGCACCTCTGGTGCCGCACCCCTTCTCGCCGCCTCTGGCATCTCCTGTGCGCCGGCGGTACCCAGGACTCGTTACGTATGTCTACATACAGCCGGACCTAGGACAGAATAACACCCTTCAAGAACATGACACCCTCCGCCGGCCCAAACCGAAGAACATTCAAGGGCGCTTTCCCCCAGTGTGCACAAGAACATCCAACACATACGAAGAACATCAGGGTACCCTCCCCGAACGGACCTCGACCTTATACCTCGGTCTGACTGTATCCAATCGGTGTCGTCGCGCGCAATGTGATCTCCTTCGAGCTCCTCCGATCTGTACGCGTAACCGTAGTCAATCGTCGAACTCGCATGGTGCTCGGTTGCTGGACTCGTCTTAAGGCCACGACGTAAACGATGAGCCATATCCGTGTGATGAGAGAACCCGCCCACGCTCATCTGAGGCTTGTGAACATGTCAGCTGCCATACTTGAAGCTTTCGCTTCAGCGCCAAGAAGTTCGTGGTGTCACATGGATCGTACTTGCCTGACGTACTCGTCCTGATCGGATGCCGTATCGCCCGATGCACTCTAAGTACGCGTACTGTGCAGTTGGTGTTGGTGTTATTTGATATCTGGCAAGGGCCAACTACTTTCTCCATTCGTTCGGCTCATGCGTATATATATATATATATATATATATAGATATGGAGGGCTCGGCTCCAGCCATGTCGATGTCGTCAAATATTACTATATTCGGCCTGTGAGGGCAAGGCCCCCCAATGCAGAAAATAGCTAAACACCTCCCGCCGTAACTGTTTCATGACTCGAGGGGGTCTGGGTCCTCCCTGCTTGACGGGGTCCAGGGACACACCTTGAAAAAATTGAAAAAAAATCCCAGGATTCCCAATATGTTCCATATGTTCTGGATTTTAGCCTTCCCCCCACTTCCAATATGTTCCCATATTTTCAGGGGAATCGACGATTCTGTGTATGTGTCTGCTTTTTCTCATGACTACTCCCCCCCCTCTCCTCCAGAAGAGTGTCTCTGGCGCGGCCTCCGGTCGCCCCCGATAGCTCCCCGAACCCTCCGACAAAGGCCTGCCTGTGCCGCTTCCTGCGAGAGAGAGGACGGCGCCGCGCCAGGGCCCTGCCTCCCCCCCCCCTCCTCCCTCCCTCCTCCTTTCTCCTCCCTTTTCCCCCACCTCCTCCCCTCCCCTGCCTCCTCCTCCTCCTCCTCCATCTCGTCCTCCTTCTCCTCCTCCTCCTCATCCTCCTCCTCCTCCTCCTCCTCCTCCTGCCTGCCGCCTCCTCCTGCCTGCCTCCTCCTCCTCCTCCTCCTCCTCCTCCTCCACCTCCTCCTCCTCCTCCTCCTCCACCTCCTCCTCCTCCTCCTCCTCCTCCTCCTCCTTCTCCTCCCCCTCCTCCTCCTCCTCCTCCCCCTCCTCCTCCTCCCCCCTCCCCCCCTCCCGCGCCGCGGGAGCCCCGGACCGCGCGGCGCCCAGCGCCAGCGCCGGCAGCCCGGTGCGCGAGGGGCCCCGGGGCGGAGGCGGCGGCCCTGCGCGCGCCTCGGGGTCCGCCCGCGGGAGGCTTCGGAGCACGAGGTCGGAGAGAGGAGGGGAGCGAGGAGGAGGAGGCCGAGAGGGCAGGAGGAGGAGGAGGAGGAGGAGGAGGAGGAGGAGGAGGAGGAGGAGAGGAGGAGGAGGAGGAGGAGGAGGAGGAGGAGGAGGAGGAGGAGGAGGAGGAGGAGGAGGAGGAGGAGGAGGAGGAGGAGGAGGAGGAGGAGGAGGAGGAGGAGGAGGAGGAGGAGGAGGAGGAGGAGGAGGGGAGGGAGGGAGGGAGGGAGGGAGGGAGGGAGGGAGGCGGACGAGGAGGAGGAGGAGGAGAAGGAGGGGGAAGGAGGCGGAGGAGGCGGAGGAGGTCGGGCAGAACGCCCCCCCGCCGCGCGGCCGCGGCCGTGCACGGAGGAGGCCGGGCTCGGCACAGAGTGGCTCGACGTCGAGGAGCTGGCTCGGGGGTGCCGTCCCCGCGTGCGCCTTTGGGGGCCCCGCGCCGTCCCGCAGGGGCGGGGCCCCAGACCTTCAGCACGGTCTGGCTCTGTGCAGCCCTCGCCGCGTGGGTGCGCCCTTCCGCCCGCCTCCTGTCTCCGCGGCCGGCTCTCTGCTTTCCCTCTTCCTCGTGCACGCGGCACAGTTGGCAGTGCCGCGGCCTGGGTTGCTCGGAGTGTCGTGAGGTGTGAGGAGATGGTGCTCCTGGTTTTCTTATCATGAGGCTGCAGCCGAAAGATGGCGGTACACGCATTTGCATCTGCAAGGTCCCTGAGTCTCTGGCCCATCTCATCTATGACGTGTGACCAAGTGGGACACTTCCTCGGAGGTCTGAAGGACACCTTCCTGGCCGGATCGCCAGATCACTTGATCTCTTCCAGGATGCGGGCCGTGCCCGTCGATCGCGAAGAAGATGACGGCCCCGTTCTCCGAGGCGCCGAGGGAGGCACCGAGAACGTCTCTTGGACGCTTGTGGACCCTCACTGCGAAGACCTTCGGCGAGCCCTCGCCGAGGCCGTCGCCGCGGCGCTCGACGGGCCGCTCGCTGCGCAGCTCCACGCGCGGTCCGGGGGCGCCGGTGCCCACCCCGAGCGCCTGGGTAGAGGCGCTGCAGCATCTGGCTGGGAGCAGCTGGGGGCAGTCTGGAGACCGGAGCAGGCGGCCCTGACCCAGGCAATCAGAGCTATCTTGAGCCTAAATGGCTACGGCCCTAAAGACCCTATCTTCCTGCGCCATGTTTCGAGCCAGATCGATATGTGAGGGCCCTGGGGGCCTGAAACCGGGCGAAAACGCCCAACCCTCCCCCCAACAAAAAAAACCCAACAAAAAAAACTCGGCGCGAAAAATCCGCCACCGATCGAGACCGGTCGCAACCGTTCGCGACACGACTGATCGGTCGCCACAGATCGGTCGCGACGATCGGTCGCGACCGTTTCTGGAACAAATCGGTCGCGACCGATCCCGTAACTTGAAGCAAAATCGGTAATTAGCGACCGATCTCGTCGGTCGCGACCAGAAAATAACAGTATCCGACGATCCGAGCGAGCGAGCGATCACCAGTGCGGGAACAGCGTTCGGGCCCAGACCAGGTGGAGGAGGGCGTGGCCTCTGGAATCTGCTATATACTGCGCCGCGCGACACGCGCAGACGGTTCCTGAAAACTCCTCCGACGTGAATTGCTGTTCCCATCCGCGGCCCCAGAGGTCCCGACCCCTCTTCCCCAAGGTTGCGCTTTCGCCATGGATCCATCTCGGATGGCCCCCAGGCCCGACAGCGCGCCCTCGAGGCTGCCATCGAGGACCGACGCCCGGATGGAAAAAGTCAGATCCTCAGAGATGATGGCAGGAGGAGGAGGAGGAGGAGGAGGAGGAGGAGGAGGAGGAGGAGGAGGAGGAGGAGGAAAGGGAGGAGGAGGAAAGGAGGAGGAGGAGGAGCAGGAGGGGGAGAATCGGCGGTGGACAAACCTCCCTAAGTAAACCTCCCCTTAGTGAAAACGGCCTGGGACCGAAAACGACGGACCTGGACCCGCAAAAATGACGGCCGCGACGCCCTCTCGCGAACCGAAAACGGCCAATTCCCCAATCGACGTGTCAGGGTAGAAGGTCTATCCACCTCCGAGAGGAGGAGGAGGAGGAGCAGGAGGAGGAGGAGAAGGAGGAGGAGGAGCAGGAGCAGGAGGAGGAGGAGGAGAAGCAGGAGGAGGAGGTGGAGAGATGGAGATGGAGATGGAGATGGAGATGGAGATGGAGGAGGAGGAGGTGGAGGAGGAGGAGGAGGAGGAGGAGCAGCAGGAGCAGCAGGAGCAGGAGGAGCAGGAGGAGGAGGAGGAGGAGGAGGAGGAGGAGGCGGGCGCCCGAAAGGCGCAGGAGCTCGCCCCCCCGAGGCGCGCACGAGGTCCACGGAGGGCACGGGCGGCCCGGGTCGCGCCGCGCCCGGCGGCGGCGGCGGCGGCCCAGCGCGGGCGGGCCGCCGCGGCGGTGGGGGGGCGCCGGGGCGGCCCGCGCCTCGGGAAGCCGAGGCGGCGAGCGCCGGCGGCGGAAGACTGTTCGCAGCAGCGATCGGGACGCTTGCAACGCTGGCTCCCCTCGAGATGGTTTCGTCCGAGGGGGGGCCGAAGGTTGTTTCTGTTGCTGCTGCTGTTGTTGCGGTTGTTGTGCCAGTTGTACAGTTGTGGTTGTGGTTGTGGTTGCTGTGGTTGTTGTGGTTGTTATTGGTGTCGTTGATGTGGTTGCTGGGGTTGTTGTGGTTGTGTTTGTTTTTGTGGTTGTTGTGGTTGCTGTGGTGGTTGTTGTTGTTGCTGCTGTTGTTGTTATTGTTGTTGTTGTCGTCGTCGTTGTTGTTCTTGTTGGTGGTGTTGGTGTTGTTGCTGCTGTTGTTGAAAACACACTGCTAACAAAATGATTGTTGACCCCAGCCATCTGGCGCACATGGTGTTTTTCACTTGCAGTGAGCTCCGCAGGGCTCGCAGCAAGTTTTTGTACCAAGAAAATGTTGATTCTCAGAATTGGGTTGTTGGCCCCCGGATTACAACAGCAGCGGCTCCCGCGTGATACTTCCTCACACTTAATTGAAGCATTGCTCTCTCGCGTGGGAATTCCTTACAATTGGTGGAGGAATCGGGCTCTCGCGTGGGACTTCCGCGCAGTGTATTCAAACGATGCGCCCTTGGCGCTCAGGAGTCACGCTCTCGCTTTGGCATGTTTCACGGTTTACTTGTTTGTTCTCCGAGGGTCGCTTGAACATAGATTGACGCTTCGAGAAATCGGTGGACACTGGAACTGCCGCAGTCGACCTCAACGCTGCGGCTGCAAACACAACGGCAAGCGCGGGGACCCAGATTTAAAGCAACCGTGCGCGGCTCCAAAAGAAGTGGCGCCTCGGCAATTGAAAGTATTACGATGCGGTTCCCTGCCTTCTTGGCTGGGAATCCACCAACATGCCGACGAGGCGCGCAGTCCCGTTCTCAGTCGATGACGTGGAAATACTCGTACTTTACCTTCCCCTGCTGGACGTGGATGTTGACCTCGATGACCTTGCCATTACGAATCGGAACGAAGACTGGGCGGTCTTGATCCTTGTTCTTCTTCGAGATCATGGAGAGAAGCTCGCAGCCCACCTCGCAACCAGAATTAGAGTCGCGCACCAGGTCGTCATCGATTTCGATGCCCGTCTCTTGCTCGAACTCTTTCTCTGCTAGGAGATTCTTCTCCAGCACCTGCGCCTCCCAAGCTGGCGTGTAATGTGGACGCATCGCTATGGGCGCCTCGAGCAGCGGCAACGCCCCAAGCACATTGGCCTTGATGCCATCCCCGTCGAGGTCGTTCACATCGAATTGAGCCTTGCTCAGATACTTCTTATCTGCCGCGAAAGCCTCAATCCAACCTGGTTGGATCTCCCCCGTCATCTCCATCGACTTGGCAGCGACCATCGTGCTCGCACTGAGGCCAGCGTACACCGGTCCGTTTGCGCGCACTGCGTTCACGAGGCGTGACGCGACCGCCTGGTTGCACTGCCACGCCATGTTGAGCATCACGACCTCCCCACCCTGCCCGACGATGATGTCGGCCGTGTCGATGTTTTCAGTGCACCACTTGTCGAGTGCGGCAGCGTACTTCTCGTTCAGCTTCGTGGAAATCTCAGCCAACTCATCGGCGCAATTTTTCCCCGAGGCCGGGCAGCCTGGGAGTGATCCGCCCGCCTGGCCTGCACCCTCCTTGGGCGGGGTCTCCTTCAGCGCATCGTACGCGTCCTGGGTCAACTGGAGCGCTGCGAAGTACGCTTTCTCGTCCTCAGGGTCAAGCTCGGCTACATTGGGGCTTGAAGCTTCGCAGTTGGCCAGGCGGCCGGGCCGATTGAAGAGCCAGGGTTTCTCCAGGAGCTGGATCATCTGGATGTTGCTCTGCGGCACACCCATCTTGTCCTCCAGGCCCTGGTCCCACCAGAACCATGTCCCCTCTCCGCGCCCTAAGAACCCGTTCTCGCCCACCTTGCCGTCCCCCATGCGACCTTTAGCCATGTTCTCGGGCGGGCGGTGGTACGAGGCATCATTGATATACAGCACCTTCAATTTCTGGATCTCGCTGGCGTACTTCTTCGCCAACTCCTCCCGGGTCACTCCAGGGCCCGCGTCCTCTCGGTCGAGGACGCCGCGCCTCTGGAGAACGACCTGAATGAAGCGCGCCCACTGGGTCTCCGTCACGAAGCCGGTCGACGTGAGGTAGACGACTGGGCTGAGGGGAATGCTCCTGCCCCCCACTGCCTCCATAAGCTTCTTCTTCTGGCTCTTGCTGAGTTCGGCTGTGGCCTTGGTCAGCTCGTCCTTCGTCGCTGCCTCGACCGCGGCTTTCACACCACTCCTAGTAGAAGCACCACCACCCATGGCAACGAACGGACACGGTGGCACGGGAGATACCCGTCCAATTGACACAATGTGCACCGGCCGCCGGCAAAACCAAAATTGTGCCAAACCGGCTTGAGCCAAAATGGCTACGGAACATGTTTCACGGTTTACTTGGGAATCGCTCGACCTGGTCGCCTGGGCCCGCCTTCCCGACCCGCCCGCTGTGGGTCTGCCCACCCGATCCGCCCGTCTGGTTGTACCACTTGCTTTCTGCAACTTGCCCCCGTCCTACTAATTTCTCTCGTGCTCCATCCTTCTCCCTCCCCCTTCCACCCGTCCTCACCTCCCCTGTTTTAGGGGTTGCACTACATGCGCGTGGCAAGTAAGGCAGATATACCTCCAAAGGGGTACGATCGAAGACGACGATGGCGGGTACCGAGGGCTTGGGATATACGTACTGGATGGTACGTGAGCGAGTAGGAGCGCGCAGTCTTACAATGATCGTTGACTCGATATTTCTCAATATGTATTCCGAGCCCCTGGCCTGAGAGGCCCCCGAACTCAGGAACGGCGATCTCCCTCGAGAGTTCCTACCACTTCAATCAGTGGCCGACAAGACAGATATTCCTACTGAAAGAGGGTGGGATCGAAGACGAAGTGGGCGGGTATCGAGGGTTGGGTATACACAATGCAAGGAACGCGTACCAGTAAGAGCGACCAGTCTTAAACTGAGTATAACTGTTGTTGTTGCTGCTGTTGTCCTTGTCCTTGTTGTTGACGTTGCTGTTGCTGTTGATGTTGTTGTTGATGTTGTTGAACTCTTACTTCTGAAGAACAAATTTTGTTGACCCCCCCCCCGCTGGTGACCAGTGTATTCTTCAGTTGAAGTGCTCCCCCGGGGCTCACACCCTTTTTTATTTGGGAAACTCACGGGGCTCAAGCTGTGTCCCTGGCCCCCCGGTGTACGACAACAGCGGCTCCCGCCTGATACTTTCTCACAATGTATTCCAAAATCGCGCTCGCGCGCGGGACATCCCGACAATTTGTATACATTCGCGCTCTCGCGTGGGACCCCGTCGCAGTTTATACAGACGATGCGCCCTCGGCGCTCAGGTATGACGCTCTCGCGTTGGCTTCTCTCACGGTTTACTTTGGAATCGCGCTATCGCTCGAGACTGCCTCGCGATCCATGCATGACCGACGCTTCAGCAACCCGCCTGCTCGACCTGGTCGCCTGGTCCCGCCTAGCCCAACCTGCCTGCTGTGGGTCTGCTCACCCGATCTGCCCGTCTGCTTGTACCACTTGCTTTCTGCTTCTTGCTCCCTCCTGCTAATTTCTCTCGTGCTCCATCCTTCTCCCTCCCCCTTCCACCCGTCTTCTCTTCCCTTGCCTTGGGGGCTGCACTACATGCGCGTGGCAAGTAAGGCAGATATACCTCCAAAGGGGTACGATCGAAGACGACGATGGCGGGTACGGAGGGCTTGGGATATACGTTTTGGATGGCACGCTAGCAGACATGAGCGAACAGTTTTAGTATGATAGTTGTTGTTGTGGTTGCGGTTGTGGTTGTTATTGTTGTTGCTGTTTTTTGTTGAGCTCCTCACGATTGCAGAATAAAGATTGTTGATCCCCCTCCGGTGCATATTGTATTTTTTTCAAATGACGTGCCCCATCCCAGCGCTCGCACCCTGTTTTTTCCAGGGAAAATCTTCCTCCTCAAACTGCGTTGTTGGCCCCCGGAGTACAACAACAACAACAACGGCTCCCGACTGAGACCTCCTCTCCTCACAATTTAGCCAGGACCCCCGCTCCCGCCTGAGTTTTCCTCGCATTTGATTCAGGATTCGCGCTCTCGCTTGGGACTTCCTTACCATGTATTAAGGAATCGCTCTCTCGACGCTCTGAAGTAACGCTCTCGCTGGAGACTTGTTTGCAAGCAGCTGAAGAATAGTGCCCTTGCGTTGGGATTTCGCGCAATTTGCTCAAGCGCCGCGCTCCCGACACTCAGGCACCCAGGAGTCGCGCTCACGCTTCGGACTCCCTCACACAATACTTAAGAATCGGGATCTCGCTGCCCTTCGTGGCTCCGTTGCAGCCCTTCGTGGCCCCCTCGCTGCCCTTCGTGGCCCGTTGCGTCCCTTCGTGGCCCCGTTGCGTCCCTTCGTGGCCCTGTTGCATCCCTTCGTGGCCCCCTCGTTGCCCTTCGTGGTCCTGTTGCACCCCTTCGTGGCCCCCTCGCTGCCCTCCGTGGCCTCCTCGCTGCCCTTCGTGGCCCCCTCGCTACCCTTCGCGGCCCTGTTGCAGCCCTTCGTGGCCCCCATCGGTGCCCTTCGTGACCCCATAAATGTATGCCCTTCACAACCCCCGCTCGTTCGCGCCCGTCGTGGCCCTATATGCATACCCTTCGTGGCCCCGCTGGCGCCCTTCGTAGCCCCCTTGCTGCCCTTCGTGGCACCGTTGCTGCCCTCAGTGGCCCCGTCCTTGCCCTCCGCGGCACAATCTACTCATGCTCTTCGTGGCCCCCGTTCGTTCGCGCCCGTCGCGGCCCCATGTGCGTGCCTTTCGTGGCCCCGCTGTCGCCCTTTGTGGCCCCTCGCTGTCCTACGTGGCCCAGCTGCTACCCTCAGTGGCCCCGTCGTTGCCTTCTGAGGCCCCGCATTATCTGCCCTTCGTGGCCCGGGCTACCGCCGATCAGCGCTGCCGCTGGCCAGGCCGGCGGTCCGCGGCCGCCCTGCCGCTTGCCGGGGCCCGGCCTGTAGGAAAGAAAAGTATACCCCCCCAAAGGGGTACAGTCGAAGACAAACAGGGCGGGTATCGAGGGTTTGGGAAGTACGCTTTAATAGACACTCGAGCAGACAAGAGCGAACCGTCTTAAAATGACTGTTGTTGTTTGTGGTGGTTTCGATGTTGGTGTTGGTGTTGGTGTTGTTGCTGTTGTGGTTGCTGTTGTTGGTGTTGCTGCTGTTGTTGGTGTTGGTGTTGGTGTTGGTGTTGGTGTTGGTGTTGGTGTTGGTGTTGGTGTTGTTGTTGTTGGTGTTGTTGTTGTTGTTGTTGCTGTTGTTGTTGTTGTTGTTGTTGTGGTTGTTGTTGTTGTTGCTGCTGTTGTTGTTGTTGTTGTTCTTGTTGTTGTTGTTGTTGTTGTTGTTGTTGTTGTTGTTGTTGTTTGTCGTCGTCCCCCCGGCGACCTGGCCCGTCACCCACCCGCGAGACCCACCCCGCGACCCACCCACATTGCGTTAACGACAGCATCGGCGCCTGCGGCGGGCTCACTGCATAATTTGTTTAAGTTTGGCACCTGCGGTGGGCTTCTTCGGAGCCTCGCAGACTGCCGACGTCCTCGCTGCCCCCTCACTCTTATATCCGCAACTGCGGGGTGCTACGTAGATGCACTTTTGAGGCGCAAGAGATGGGAGCGGACAGCGATGAAATACACGACTCACGTTCGTGGCAAGGCTGTTCGTCACGAAACTCTGGCCAGGGATTCGGGCAAAACGAACATCTGTCGCAGATGCATCGCGATATCGATTCTGTAGTGGACCCCCTACTCGAAGGCTCGAGGCAACGGCGATCGGCCCCCCCGCTGCAAAGACCCCCGAGCGACGGGCTTTTCCCAACCATCATGTGGCGTTGGATCCTCGTTTTGAAGAGACAGCGCCCCGCGCCATCCGCCCGTGGCTCTCCAAGGGTTGCCACTACTTCTCCTCCTCCCTCCTCCTCTCCTCCTCCTCTCCTCCTCCTCCTCCCCCTCCTCCCTCCTTCCCCTCCTTGCCTCTGCCCTCCGCATGTTTCCGTCTCGGCACACCCCGTACAGCGCTTCGTGGCCCCATAGGGAGCTCCACCGAATGCCCCAGCGCCAGGGCCCGCATGCCGCCACCTCGCCATTTTAGCACACCCCTCACACGTTTCGTGGCCTCACAAGGAGCTCCACCGAAGGCTTCAGTGCCAAGACCCGCATGCCGACACTTCGCCATTTCGGCACACCCCTCACACGTTGTGGCCCCATAGGGAGCTGCACCGAAAGCCCCAGTGGCAGGGCCCGCATGCCGCCATCTCGCCATTTTAGCACACCCCATCGCACGTTTCGTAGCCCCATCTGGAGCTCCACCGAAGGCTTCAGTACAAGGGCCCGCGTGCCGCCACCTCGCCATGTCGGCACACCCCTCACACGTTTCGTAGCCCCATAGGGAGCTCCACCGAAGGCTTCAGTGCCAAGACCCGCATGCCGCCACCTCGCAATTTTAGCACACACCTCACACGTTTCGTAGCCCCGTAGGGAGCTCCTCTGAAGGCCCCAGTGCCAATGCCCGCATTCCGCCATCTCGACATTTTGGCACACACCGTACACTTTTCGTAGCCCCGTAGGGAGCTCCACCGCAGGCCCCAGTGCCAAGGCCCGCATGCCGCCACCTCGCCATGTCGGCACACCCCTCACACGTTTCGTGGCCCCATAGGGAGCTCCACCGAAGGCTTCAGTGCCAAGGCCCGCAGGCCGCCACCTCACACCACGCCATTTCGGCACACCCCTCACATGTTTCGTGGCCCCGTAGGAAGGCCCCAATGGCAAGGCCCGCATGCCGTCACCTCGCCATTCCGGCACACCCGTCACACGCTTCGCGGCCCCACCAGGGAGCTCGACCAAAGGCCCAAGTGCCTGGGCCCGCATGCGGTACCCCCCCCTATTTCGGCGAACCCCCTCATGGGTTTCGTGGCCGCACAGGGTGCTCCACCTGAGGCCCCAGTGACAGCACACGCATGCGGTTCCATCCCACATTTTGGCGCACCCCTCGGACGTTTTGTGGCTTGAGGCTTAAGATGGTACTCGCCACTGCGGTACGTATCACTGCTCATGGTTGGGTCCTTCGCCAAGCTAATTTTACCTAACAGCGAAGACTGATAGGTTTCTAGTAGGGTCAAAAGAGAACATCATGACGCCCCAGGGGGGTCTGGGCGCGATCCGGGGGAGGGTGCCGGGGATTTGTTTTTAGCCAACAGTTACACACTTCGTGGTCTTCGAGTTCCCAGAACTCCATTCCCGGGCCACAATCTGAATGCCCGGATCCAACTGTAGGCCACTTCGTGGTCTTCGAGTTCCCAGAACTTTATTCCCGGGCCACATTTTGAATGCGCGGAACCAACTGTAGGCCACGTCGTGCTCTTCGAGTTCCCAGAACTCCATTCCCAGGCCACATTTTGAATGCCCGGAGCCAACTGTAGGCCACTTCGTGGTCTTCGAATTCCCAGAACTCCATTCCTGGGCATGAATTTGAGTGCCCGGAGCCAACTGTAAGCCAATTCGTTTTCTTCGAGTTCCCAGAACTCAATTCCCGGGCCACATTTTGAATGCTGAGGCAGGCTGATGCTGAGGCTGAGGCAGGCTGAGGCTGAGGCAGGCTGAGGCTGAGGCCGAGGCTGAAGGCAGACTGAGGCTGAGGCTGAAGCAGGCTGAGGCTGAGGCTGAGGCAGGCTGAGGCTGAGGCTGAGGCAGGCTGATGCTGAGGCAGGCTGAGGCTGAGGCTGAGGCAGGCTGAGGCTGAGGCTGAGGCTGAGGCTGAGGGCAGGCTGAGGCTGAGGCAGGCTGAGGCTGAGGCCGAGGCTGAAGGCAGACTGAGGCTGAGGCTGAAGCAGGCTGAGGCTGAGGCTGAGGCAGGCTGAGGCTGAGGCTGAGGCAGGCTGATGCTGAGGCAGGCTGAGGCTGAGGCTGAGGCTGATGCAGGCTGAGGCTGAGGCAGGCTGAGGCTGAGGCCGAGGCTGAAGGCAGACTGAGGCTGAGGCTGAAGCAGGCTGAGGCTGAGGCTGAGGCAGGCTGAGGCTGAGGCTGAGGCAGGCTGAGGCTGAGGCAGGCTGAGGCTGAGGCTGAGGCTGAGGCAGGCTGAGGCTGAGGCAGGCTGAGGCTGAGGCCGAGGCTGAAGGCAGACTGAGGCTGAGGCTGAGGCTGAGGCTGAGGCTGAGGCTGCAGGCTGAGGCTGAGGCAGGCTGAGGCTGAGGCTGAAGCAGGCTGATGAGGCTGAGGCAGAGGCTGATGTTCAGGCTGAAGCAGGCTGAGGCTGAGGCTGATGCAGGCTGAGGCTGAGGCAGGCTGAGGCTGAGGCTGAGGCTGCTAGGCTGAGGCTGAGCTGAGATGCAGGCTAAGGCTGCGGCAGCCTGAGGCTGAGGCCGAGGCTGAAGGCAGACTGAGTCTGAGGCTGAAGCAGGTTGAGGCTGAGGCTGAGGCAGGCTGAGGCTGAGGCTGAGGCAGGCTGAGGCTGAGGCGGGCTGAGGCTGAGGCTGAGGTTGTTGCAGGCTGAGGCTGAGGCAGGCTGAGGCTGAGGCCGAGGCTGCAGGCAGACTGAGGCTGAGGCTGAAGCAGGCTGAGACTGAGGCTGAGGCAGGCTGAGGCTGAGGCTGAGGCAGGCTGATGCTGAGGCAGGCTGAGGCTGAGGCTGCAGGTTGAGGCTGAGGCAGGCTGAGGCTGAGGCCGAGGCCGACGGCAGACTGAGGCTGAGGCTGAGGCAGGCTGAGGCTGAGGCAGGCTGAGGCTGAGGCTGAGGCAGGCTGATGCTGAGGCAGGCTGAGGCTGAGGCTGAGGCTGATGCAGGCTGAGGCTGAGGCAGGCTGAGGCTGAGGCCGAGGCTGAAGGCAGACTGATGCTGAGGCTGAAGCAGGCTGAGGCTGAGGCTGAGGCAGGCTGAGGCTGAGGCAGGCTGAGGCTGAGGCTGAGGCAGGCTGAGGCTGAGGCTGTGACTGCGACTGCCGTTGCCACTGCGACTGCCATCGCGAATGCGACTACGACTGCGAGAACAGCAGAATTCTACAACAGGATTCTCATCTGAATCTTAAGGGGCATGCTTCCAGATATGCTCCTACACATCGCTGTTAGGTTGCTTTGCCAGGATAATCTACTTTTTTCTGCCTCCAGGGGCCTTCACAGGTCCCCAGGTTCCATTATTCTCGGTCCAAGAAACGACTGAGGATGAAGAACACGTCCAGGGGCAATGGGTCGAGACCTCTGGGGGTCGGCTTTGCAACAATCATGACGTCAGGGGTCTGGGAACGGATCTGGTATGGAAAAGTGGGCACGCTGCCCAACCGCAAGCGTTCCCTAAAAAACTGGCCACGGCCACTGTTGGGCAGGCGAGCTTGTGCCTCAGACGAAAGCGCCCGCGGCGACACAGACAGCGAACCTGGTCCAGAATGGACAAGAACTGCTGAAGATGATAATACATTCCAGCAAAGGCCGTTACCCGGAGGGGAGTGGGGTTGGGGCTCTGGGTGACGGTAACGCCTGGGCGGGGTGGGGCACGTCGGGGCGGGGGGGGCGCTGCGAACGCCGTGGCATGCGCGCGAGCACCAGCATGCTGGGAGGGGGGGCTCCCTACGCACGATCGTCACCGTCACCGGGGGTGGGGGGTGGGGGGGGCCTGGCCCGGGGAGCGACCATCACGCGCCAGAGAACGAACAAGCAGCACCCTGTTGGTTTTTCGTCCCCGCCTGCTCTGTGCTCCCCACCTCGGTGGCACAAGAGGCGGAGGGGCGGGCCGCCGCACGCTCGGCGACCGGCGGTGACCAGCGAGTGCGGCGAAACGGCGATGGGAGGCGGTGGCAGCGAGAACGGCAGAGGCGATGGGAGGCGGAGGACGCCCCGCGGCGCCGCGTGCCTTCGAGGAGGAGGGGGCGCACATACACAGATACACACATTGTAGATCGTATATATGTACATATATATATATATATATATATATATAGAGATAGATACGTTTGTACGTGTATATATATATACATACCTATATATACATACATGTATGTGTATACATATACACATACATATATGTATGGGCACACACACACACGTGTGAAGATGCAAGCCTTCGTCCGAAACATAGTGCACACATGCTGTGGAACGGCTCCCGATGGCGATCCTGCCCCGAAAAATTGCCACTGGGCTGTGCGCGATGGCGGTTGCGAACATAGCTGCACAGTCATGTTCCTGCCCCAGAGGGAGGGGGCGCTCCGGAATCTCGAGCTCTGGATTGGAGGCGGATGCTCACCATCGCCATCCCTGGCCGGGAGCGTCACGAGCCGCGGGGATAGCGCCTACCTCCTGGCCTCGAGCCCGGGGGCCTATACGCGTACACCACCCCAAAGCCCAGGCTGGCCCTGGCCAGGGGTGGTGGTGAACAGCTGCGGCTCTCAGCAGGGAGAATTTCTGAAGGGCCCGGTTTTGCGCGGAGGCTCTCTGACGTTCGCCTGCATTTTCAGGAACTTGAGCTGTGACACGGTGCCAGAAGTTCGTCAGAGTGTTCTGAAGGCTTCGGATGTTTGCTGACGTTCTCGAATGCTTATATACACTGTGTGTATGTATCGGGATGTATGTATGAGCATGGGATGCGGATCTCCTAAGTGTCGGCAGGTTTGGGAATGGCTTTCGGTGGTGTTCGCCGTTGCGGGAATGAGTGCCGGGACAAGCTTGCTGTTCCTGCTTTTCTTCTCCACTCATCAGGGGGGAGGGGGGGTCGCGGCTCGTCGCCACAGCTGGAACTGCCTCGAAGTCCTGGCCAAGACGCGCTCTGAGGCAGGCAAAGGGGTCGTTCATCTGAGGACGGAGACGAATTGCCCTCGCACCCAGGAGTCCCGCGACGGCCGCTTCTGCCCCCGCCTTAGACTTCGGGGGCCTCACGGGCCGACCTGGCTCGAGGAACCCAATGCGTGCAGAGGTGGAACGGGCAGTTTCTCAAGTTTCGGTGGCAACTCATGGGAGCCTCCCATACCATCTCGTCGGCTCTTGCGAATCGACGCTAAAAGCGACGCTAATCGACGCTAGTCGGCGCTAAGCGACGCTAAATCGATGCAAAATCGGCGTTAAATCGACGCTGATTCGGAACATCTGAGCGACTCCCAGGCGCTAGTCGACGCTAAAGACGGAACACCAGGCTTCCATGATTTGAGACCGAAGTCGTGATTTCCCTCACGCCGTCCAGATTCTGTGCTCGCGGTGCTTAACAACGGAGGGCCGAGGTCCCGTGGCAAGAGAGAGAGAGAGAGAAAGAAAGAAACAAACAACAAATGCCTGGACAGCCGCAGGGCCATCCGCCTGTGGCTCTCCACGGGTTGCCACTACTTCTCCTCCTCCTCCTCCTCCTCCTCCTCCTCCTCCTCCCTCCTCTCTCCTCCTCCTCCTCCTCCTCCTCCTCCTCCTCCTCCTCCTGCTCCTCCTCCTCCCCCTTCTCCTCCTCCTCTTCCTCCTCCTCCTCCTACTTCTCATGCTCCTCCTCCTCCTCCTATTATGCATATCGATTGGAGCGCTGCAGGCGGCACGCCCACTGCCCCGCATGCACAGCGACAATGACTGCACGAGCAAAACAGGTACACGCTCCACGGGGCCAACCCACCGACAGCAACGCGCGAGGACGCGAGAGGACGGCAGCGACCAAGACGCGACTGGAATCCATCACATCTAGCCGCATCCCCTGAGGTGGGGCGTCGCCCACGGGGGCTATGCGCCCGACGACGCACACGGGCAGACACCAGCCCGCACCACCGAGCAGGACGGATGAAATCTTGGGCAGCCCTGGCCACTAGTGGGCGCCGAGCCCAGAGGTTCGCCAGGCTTTGGCTGAAACGAAACCAGGACTGGGAGAAAAT
The DNA here is from genome assembly GCA_963575745.1 of Prorocentrum cordatum. Lineage (NCBI taxonomy): Eukaryota > Dinophyceae > Prorocentrales > Prorocentraceae > Prorocentrum > Prorocentrum cordatum. The sequence continues at coordinate 65,956 of CAUYUJ010015624.1, forward strand.
CAGATGGGGATAAAACGGGAACCTCCAGCGGTTCTGGAGGAGGTATCGGGTGCCGCGGCCGTTCAAGAGCGTTCTGGAACACTCCGAGTACGCTCCGGAGCCCTCTGTAGAGCGATGTATACCCCATTCCTGGGCCCGATTTGTGGGCTGGCCAGTTCGGGCGACCACGTGCGGTGTGCAATCTGCATCTTTGTCCACACAGATGCGTTGCCCAAAGAAGAACCCTGTCTTGAATCACAGGTCCGCGGCGCGAGCTCAGGGAAAACAGCCGGTCTTAAGGGATATTTCCCTGGCCCGTCAACGAGCCACGAAAATGCCACGAAATTCGGCCCGCAGATGCGAGCAAATGCGAGTGGAGTGCAACCGGCATGGAGTCCCACGTTGAAGGCCAGGAGGCCTTGCACGAGAGGGGGATTCCATCGATCACCGTGGGCAGGCGGTGCGGGCCAAGCCCACGCCCCTCGTCCTCCTTCTGTTAGTGTTCTTCCATTTCCTCCTCCTCCTCCTCCTCGTCCTCCTCCTCCGCCTCCAAATCTAGAGGTCTCCTGGAATGGGTCGGAGTTGATGGGGTCGGAGGATCGCATATACGATGCACTAGCGATGTATCGTCGACGTGCGTGAAGCATCGGCGTCGTCGACCTGAAGCAAATCGGGCTCAACATCGATCCGCATCGGCGATGCATCGGCGCGATCCTCCGACCCTATCTACTCCGACCCCATCTAGGGGCCATAGATTACACCAGAGAAAAACCCCAATCAATGGATAGTTTTCGTTGAGGAGATCGACAGGGAACCCGGGACCCCGGGAACCCAGAACCCACCGAAAGCGGGCCGAACCAATAACCGGGAACCCGGGAACCCAGCCTGCTACCAAAATCGGGTTGAAACTTTCGCCAAATCTTTCAACTTCCGCTAGGACCCCTTCAGTGCAAGCACCAATTGGGGAATCATCAGGCTACTTTCATCCACTTCTCTTGAGAGGGAGGGTTCAGGGGTCGAATCGCCCCCCTGCGTTTCAAAAGATTTTGTTTTGTGGGAGGCGGAGCGCATCGTTTGCTTGCTTCATGTATCGGCGTGGTATACCCGCTCTGCTTTTCTTCGGCACTGCCTCCCACCCCTCTCTCTCTCTTTCCGCCGCCGTCCGCCTAAATTTCAGCCTAAACAGAGCCTAAGCCTCAGCCTAGCTCAGCTTAAGCTCCAGCCGAAGTTTAGCCGAAGTCGAGCCTAAGCCTCAGCTTCAGGCTCTGTCTAGAACAGGCTCTGTTTCTTCAGCCCGGCCTAAGCCTGGCCTGCGCCTAAGCTTCAGCCTCGGCCTAGCCTAAGCTTTAGCCCAAGCGTTGCCTAAGCCTGGCCCTCGCCTCAACCTAAGCCTGGCAAGCCTAAGCTTCAGTCTAGCCTAAGCATAGTTTAAGCCTGACCCAAACCTCAGCTAAAGCCTAAGCCTCAGCCGGGCCAACACGTCAGCCTAAGCCTAGCGTGAGTCTCGTCCAAATCTCAGCCTGAGCTTCGGCGGAAGCCTCTGCCTAAGCCAATCCCAAGCCTAGC
>CAUYUJ010015624.1:75000-82500 GCA_963575745.1 Prorocentrum cordatum
CAAGAAGTCCGACGGCAATCGCGACATCTTGAAAAACGTAGGTGGCCGGTCTGGACAGACCTGCGCGTTCAGATGCGTCGCGGAACTGGTACGGGGCGACGGCATACAGTTTAGGATTGGCCGCTTTGCCGCCCTGCGCGCGCTGGAGAAGCTGGAAGGCGACGAGCTGCGCCGCCACGCCGTGGCCCTAAATCTAGCAATCTAGCAAGGAGCCTTCCAGGAAGACGGCCGAGTGCAAGCGGAAATCCGCGGGGTGCCACTTCGCGCGCGATGATGGGGCCGCGCACTAACGCTGCGAAACAGCGAATAGGGCTCGCGGGTCGGGAGGGCTCTCGGCCAGAGCCCCCCATCTGCGGGCGGGAGGAGAACCGCGTCGAGGGCCGCGAAAACTTGCGCGACGGGCATGGCGAACGCTACGGCCTCACGGCCTGGGCCCCGACACTCCGCGACGTCGACCCCTGTTTCCTCAGCAGCGTGCTCGGGTCGATCGCGGTTTCAAACGCCAGGGGTTTCGGCTTGGCGTGGAGTGGCAGGGCGCGCGTTGGACAGAGCGCTGGATATAAGACTTTGGCCTTCATGATGGGCCGCGTGGAGATCGAGGCGCTGGGGCAGCGTGGAGAAGCCAAGGCGGGCGAACTTGCCCTGGCGATTGCGACCGCCAAGCATTCCGACTTCCTCGGGGCTGATCCGGAGACCCGCGCCAGGCCCGCCGTCTTTGACGACGGCGAGTCGTCTGAGCGAACGGCGCCCAGCCTGCAAGCGCCCCTGAGACCGAGCGAGGAAGACGCCGCGATCAGGGCCCGGCGGGGGTCGCCCGACTACGGCGCGGGGCCTTCCCTCTAGGTCTGCAACGACGCGCGCAGCATGATATTGGGCCCGAGCTCGACCCCGAGTGGATGGTGGACGCGCCGAAGCATGTGGGCAGATGCGATTTCGCGCAGCTGACACGGCCGTGATTTCGGCAAGTGGAGGAGGACGGGGCGCGGCGGCCGCCGGGGCGCGGGCGCGCTTTGTTCCGGCCACGCACAAGCGGGCGCACATCCGCCATTCAAGCGAGGAAGAAATCCGCGTGCCCTGGCGGACCTACGCCAATCCCGAACAAGCCAGACCTCTTCTTCAACCAGCAAAGCAAGGATGCGCTCGGCAAGCACAGGAAGGACACGGCAAAGCACGCCAAGACAGGGCGGGCAGGACGCGGTCCACGACGCAACGCAGCGGACTGCCGGCAAGAGCGCGACGGTCAGCGGCGAGCCGCTGAACTCGATGTCGCCCCCCCCCCCCCCCCCCCCCGCAAGCGCATCGCGACAGGCGCCCGGGCTCCCGCGGGGCGCGGCGGCGACCTCGGCCAATTGGACGTCTTCGGGCTGAAGGCCATCTACGAAGCGAGACAGCGGGATTTCCCCCAGAAGAACAAGAAGGGCGCCGGCGCGCAGATGGACCTCGCAAAGCCTCCTCACCAGCGTTTATCCCGCGGAAAAAAGACGACTTCGGCATGGAGAACGCGCTCGCGCACCACCTCGGCCGCGGGGGCGACCTCGACAGCGCGCGAGCAGAAGAGCCCCGCCAGCAAGCAGAACAAGGTGGCATGGCGGATTGAAATGCTGGGTGGGCGGGGTGCCTGAGCGCGGGCAGTGCCGCTGTCTCCGGATCGGGCAATGACGGGGCGCGCGCCGCCGAAGGGGGCGCTCGCCGCCGTGCCCCAGGACGGCCGTCGCCGCGCGGCATGGCCCGTCGCGCGCCACTTCCTTCGCAACGCGCGCGCGCGCCCTTCGATTCACGCAAGCCGACTGATTCGTTCTCGGGGGGCGCGATTCGCGCCCCCCGGAAACAGCTCTCGTCTTCGCCGCTGGAGTCCGCCGCCTGCGCGGCAGGTGAGAAGTGGGCCGCAGTGCTTTTCTGGCTCGAGAGCGCGTCAGCCGTCAGCAGGGCTCGCGTCGGTGGCGCTTGCAGCGATGGCGTGCGCGGGGAGCGCGCGCAAAGACATCGAGGCTTTCAAGAAGGAGCTCGACGCTGTGGCCTTCGACGCGAGGGGCGAGTTCCTCGCTGTCTCCGATATCAAGGACATGTCGCCAAACCCTGATGATCTCTGCCCAGCACTTTGGCGCAACTGTCGACAAATGCAGTTGCCCGGAGTGCGAGGCCGAGTTCACCGTGCACGGCAAGTCTGGGACGTCTGACCACGCGGCGCGCTGGCAGGGGCGGGGCCTTCGAAGCGACCGCGCAGGCTGCTGCGGCGGATGCAGGGACGCTGGGCATCCGCTGTTGGCCAGCGACAGTGCGTCGAACGAAACTATTCGACTGCATGGTGCCATGTGCACCTACACTTGGAGGTTAGCTCCGCGGACAACGCAACGCCGCGGGATCTTGGATGGAGAACTTCCAGGATGTAGTCGCGCCCTACATCGTTGAAACGACTGCCCTCCCGAAGCTGCATGAGACCTTCAAGAAGCGGGCCAAGGTCAAGGGCAAGAAGGGCGAATGGAAAGACGACCTCCAAGAACAAACAGCCTAAATTCATAATGCAGGCCGCCGAGGTCTCTGTGACCAAGACAAAGGTTAGCTGCCTGGCGCCAGGCACCCGCTCCAAGAAGGACACAATGTGGCTGAGGCGTGCGGTGAGGCAAGGCAGCCCTGGGAACATCCTCTTCCGTCTTGGGGCACCCAAAGGACGCGTTCGACGGGCGCACCCGCGGGACGCAAGAAATGGTGACGAAATTCGACGCGCGGGACCTCCGCAAGGGCATGGCCCTTTCCGCGAACGGGTGGAGGGCTGCTTTCGCGGCCATCGAGCACATTAAAGCAAGGATGGATGGTCAGGATGGTCAGGCAGGGACCTGAAGCGCGATGTCGTCGTCCACACCATGGGGCAAGTCAAACACCAGCGCTGCTTCACCACGAACCTCATGGAGAACCGCTGGTCGGTTCCAAAGAGATGGCTCCCACACCGCCTTGGCGGCCGCCTGCCGACTGCCTCGGATCGGCGGAAATGGGCCCGCTGGGTGACGGAGTTTCATTACAGCAAGGCCGTCTCGAAAACGCATTCAATCGATGGCGGCCGCACCATCCCCCTGTCGACAGAGACCTTCCTCCCGCACGCGTCGGACGTCACACTGTCTGGTGGGGGTTCTGACGCGGCGCCTCATGTGCTGAGGCGGCAGGTGGTCGGGAGGCTTGGCTCAGTCTGCGTTGAGGCGAAGTTGGCGATGTAGCCAACAACTGGTCGCCTGTTGGTGGCGGGGCCCTGGGTTCCTTATTGAACAACTCCTGTTCCAAAACTCCACCTCTTCCTACTGCCCGTCTACTCGTCCATTATCTTCCCTCGCCACCTGTATGTCGTCCTCCTCCTGCTCCTCGTCACTCTTCTCCTCTCTCCTCCTCCCCTTCCCCCTCCCCTCCCCCTCCCCCTCCCCCTCCTCCTCCTCCTCCTCCTCCTCCTCCTCCTCCTCCTCCTCCTCCTCATCATCATCAGCATCATCATCGTCATCATCCTCTTCCTCCTCCTTCTCCTCCCCATCGTCCATCTCTTCCTCCTCTTCCTCTCTTTCTGGGGTTTATGGGAATCCTGGGAGTTCAAGCTTTGGAGCAAAACCAACTTTGGGATCCTCACAAGGCCCAAGGCTCAGAATCCTTGGAACCCAATGGCATCATAAGGGTTCGCAACGTCGGTGGTGCGCAAACCTTGTGAATTCACTGGGGTTCATGAGATTTTTGGTATGCACATTCACAAAACCATGCGATTGCATTGGGATGCGTGTGATTCCTGGGATGTCGAGCATCGGGGCAAAACCAACCGTGGGCTCCCCAGGAGGTCCAGGGCTCAGAATCGCAGGAATCCGCATGAAATCGCAGGGTTCGCGACGTCGGTGATGCGCAAACCCTGCGGTTTCACTTGGGTTCCTTGGATTTCTGGGATGCAAATCCACGAAACCTTTTGGTGTCAGTAAGATTATTGGGATTCTGGGGATTTCAAAACTGGGATCAAAACCGAGCTTCAAAACGCAGGGTTCGCGACGCTGGCGATGCGCAAACCATGTGATTTCTCTGGGGCTCCTGACATTTCTGGGATGCAAATCGACGAATTCCTGTGAATTACATGGGGTTATTGAGGTTCCTGGCGTTTCAAGCCTTGGGGCGAAACCAACCTTGGGATCCCCACGATGTCCCGGGCTCAGAATCCCAGGCATCCAACTGAAATCGCTGGGTTCGCGACGCCGGTGATGCACAAACCCTGCGAAGTCAGTAGGATTCCTGGGATTTCTGGGACGCAAATCAACGAAAACCTTGCGATATCATTTGGGCTCCTGGGATTTCAAATTTTCTAACAAAATCAACCTTGGGATCCCCTGGAGATCCAGGGCTCAGAATCCCAAGAATCCAAATGACATATGATGTTTTACGACGTCGGTGATGCGCAAAACCTGCGATGTCATTGGGATGACTGGGATTTCTGGGGTGCAGATCCACGGAACCTTGTGATGTCACGGGGGTTCCTGGGATGTCTCGGGTTTTCAGCCCAGGCATTTTGCGACCCCAGAATCATATTTGGTGTTTGCTCTGAGGCTGGAAATCCCGGGAATCCCAGGAATCCCCATGAGATTGCAGGGCGTCGTAGATTTTCATACCAGAAATCCAAGGGAGCCCAAAGACATCACAAGGTATGCGCACCACCGACGTCGCGAACCTCCCGATTGCATTGAGGATTCCTCGAAGGTTCTGAACCCTCGGCTTCCTTGGAATCCCAAGGTTGGTTTTGCTCCGAGGCTTGAAATCCCAGGGACCACACGAACCCGATTGAAATGATACGGTTTCGCGGATATGCATCCCAGAAACCGAAGGAATCCCAGCGAACCCACAGGGTTTGAGCACCACCGACGTCGCGAACCCTGCGAATTCCTTAAGGCTCCTGGGATTTTGAGCCCTGGACCCCGTGGGGGCCCCAAGGCTTGACATCCCAGGAACCCCAAGAACCCCAATGAAATCGCAAGGCTTCGTCGGTTTGCATCCCAGAGATCCCAAGGATCACAATGAAATCACAAGGTTCGCGCATCACCGACGTCGCGAACCTTGTGACTTCATGCGGGTTCCTGGGGTTCTGAGCCTTGGACCTCCTGGGGATCCCAAGGCTGGCGTTGCTCAAAAGCTTGACTTCCCAGGATCTCAGGAATCCCATTGAAACCATAGGGTTTCGTGGATTTGCATATCAGAAAACCCCAGGGACCCCAATGAAATCGCAGGGCTTGCGCATCACCGACGTCGCGAAAACAGTAATTCCAGTTGGGCCCCTGGGAGCCTGAGCCCTGGACCTCGTGAGGATCCAAAGCTTGGTTTTGCTCTTGGGTATGACAACTCAAGAACCCCAGGAACCTCAATGAAATCGCAAGGTTCCGTTGATCTGCAGCCCAGAAACTCAATGGACCCCCCAATGAAATCAGAGGGTTTGCTGGCGTCTCGTCTACAGGATGGCTCGCGCGCTTGTTGTCCTCTACGTAGAGGCAGCAGACGCTGGCATCTGTCACGTTGGCGCTTGTTGACAATGCGCTGCTGGCGGATGCGGGTGAGCAGCGGAGAAGAAGAGAAGCGGAGAGGAAAGGGAGAAAGGAGAGGCGACACGATCCCAGCCTCGTGGAACAGAGGAAGGCGTATAATGAGTGCAGGGGGGCTGTCCTTTTGATTATATGTGGGTATATATGTATATGTGTGTGTAAATATATGTGCATATACATATATACAAATACATGTGCGCCGTATAGCTTACACCTTCAGCTTACGCCACGCACCTTGGACGGCAGAGTTCGCACCCGCACGACCCATATTCGACAACAGCGCTTGCTCCACGTAGCTTGCACCGCATAGCTTGCACGACGCAGCTTGCAACACATAGGTTGGGTCTCATAGCTTACACCGCGAAACTTGCACAACATACCTTGCATAGCCTGAATGCATGAATTTCACGGTTGGGTCCCAACTGGCATACAGTTGACGATGACAACCGCTATTCAAAAGCTAGGCCTTATCATTATAAACAATGTCACACCTGTCGTACGGAACACGCACTGACCTTTTACAGGCACAGCGGTATCCCACATGCCCGTCACTGGAAGGCGAATACATACTAAGCCAGCGAGTGTAACAGTCTTTAGATCGGTAATTGTTCTGACACTTCCAATGGTGGAGGCCAGATCGCATTCGAAATGGGGCTCCCGCCCAAGATTTCCAAACCACATGTCACGAGTCCCCATGCTGCGCAAAAGCTGAACGGATGGAGGCCTGACACTGTTCAAACTTGTGCTATGTCGTGCGATATCATCATCTGGTACGGCAAGCTTGTGTGTAACCCTTGAACAAATTCATGGCTGGCTCCTTCTCGAAGGAGGGTTGTCGCTGGAGACTTACTTTGATTAGATGTTCCCATCTGGTCGCGGTCCGCAAAGCTCCAAGGGTGCAAGGCATATCTTCTCCAACACGAAGCTCGCGCCTGACTTGCGGCCCATGTTGCCCTGTCTTTCAGCGGGGCGATTCGGGCAGTGAGCACGGATGTTTGCAGTGACTCGGCCCTGGGAGTGCCCTGGGAGCGCTCTGGGGCACCCTGGGAGAGCCCAGGAGGGCCCTGGGAGCGCGAGAGAGCCCTAAAAGCACCCTGGGAGCGCCTTGGGGCCGCCCTGAGAGGGGAACGTCCCTTGGGCGCCAAGAGGCGCCCTGGGCCTTTTCGAGCGGCGCTTCAGTCCCCGTGGCAAGCGCCCCAGGGCTCCCTGGGGTGCGTTGCACCATCGTTGATGTATCTTGGATTCACTCTGCTGCTCCTCCTCATCCTTCTGCGTTGCCGCGTCGGCTTCCCTTGAGCAGGGGCCGACCGTCCGGGCATCCCTGTATGCCGACCGCGAAATGCTCTTAGAACCAACAATTTTCTGGAACCACAAACTGTGTTCTTAGAACAGACGCCCGATGTATCAAAGCAAGACAGGCTCAGCCAGACATGTTCTAAGACCATTTCGCGCAAACCACAAATGGTTCTTAGAATATCCTCTAGCGGGTCTATGGGCAAACCAAGACGCTTCGCCACTGCTTGAGGGTCTCGAGGTGGCCAGCTGGGCGGTCCCAGAGGAGCTCGAAGGCCGTGCCCTCGTCGAATACACGCAAGAATGACCCTGGGTAAGAGTGACCTTTGGCGCGCGCCTTTTCGGGGGCCGCGGGGGGACCAAACACAAGCGCGCAAGACACTACTGCCGCTTTGCGTTCAGCGATCGGGGGGCCCAGTGGGCCCGCACCAAGTGCCACTCCAGCAAAAAGTCACTCGGCGTGGAGGTCGTCGGCGATGCATCGGCGATGTATCGCTGATCCGTCGCCGACGTCGGCAGTTCATCAGCGACGCTGGCGCGGAGAAAATCGGGCTCCGCATCATGACGCATCGGCGATGCATCGGCGATGCGGCGGGACCCTCCGACCCCATCTACTCCAACTCCATCCAGGAGGCCTAGAGTTAGGTCGGGCATGTCCCCCTAC
>CAUYUJ010015624.1:87500-100000 GCA_963575745.1 Prorocentrum cordatum
CCGAGGCCCCAGGACCATCAACGAAGCAACTCTGGCTGAGAAATCGGCCCCGGGGAAAGGGTCGAGACCCCTGGGAGCCACCGACTAGAACGGACTGACTCGTCGGGGTTGAGAGGAGGAGGAGAGACGAGGGGGGGTAAAGGCGAGAGAATGGGGACTGAGCAAGGTGGGAACGAGAAAGCAAGGGGAGGAGGATGAGATGATGAGAGGACGGAAGGAGGGATGATGTGGAGGAGGGAGGACGAGGGAGGAGCGCGAGCCCGAGGGCTCAGTCTATCCATGTCCACATCCAGGGGCATCGGCGCCCCAAAGCGCGGCACGAGGCAGCGGCCCGAGGGTATCCACACTCGCCGCGCCTCTCTGGGGGTCCGGGGCCATCGATCTCCCAGGCGGTGGATCGGAGGTGTGGGCCGCGCGATCTCACAACATCCCCGCGTGCGTGAGAAAAGTGGGACTCAGTGACCAAGACTGTGTGGCTTTGTTGCCTGCTGTTGATGCGTTCTCGCTTCTCTGGAATTACTATTATCGTTGAGCCCCCTCTGCCTGGTGACCACTGTATCTTTCCAATGGAAGTGCCCTTCCTGGTGCTCGCACCTTGTTTACTGCAGTAGAAAATTGGGGCCACCGAGCTGCCTTGTTGGGCCCCGAACTACAACGACAACGGTTCCCACCTGACACTTCCTCAAGTGTATTGAGAAATCGCGCTCTAGCGCGGGATGTACTGACAGTGTATGCAGGAAACGCACTCTCGTGTGGGACTTCTTCGCAATTGACTCAGACGCCGCGCCCTGGACGCTCAGGCATCGCGCGTTCGCTCAGGTTTTCTCGCGAGTCATTTGGGAATCGCGCTATCCTTCGAGACTTCCCCGCGATTTATGCAGGAATCGCGCCTCAGCAACCCGCCAGCGCGACCTGGCTGCTTGGGCCCGCCTGGCGATTACGTGAAGGGGATTCGGTTCCCTTGTGTGGGCCCGTTCTCGCTCGTCGCTGCAAGGTACAAGCCTATCCACCTCGCTTGGTCCGCTTCATGAAGGGCGATTTCGATGGCGACGTGGTAGTTGCATTCAAGTTGGCGACACAAGATTAGATCCTCTCGCTCAGCAGGCACTTGCCACGGAACCTCCCCGAATGCGAGAGGGAGGCTGGCAACTGGGGGCTAGCTGACACCGGTTCTCAGTGGCATCGAGCGATGTGGCGACAAGTCAGCAACTGAACTGTCCAACGAATGGCACGCGAGCAGATAAGTGCGAACAGTCTTCAAATGATTGTTTTGTTCTTGTTGTTGTTCTAATGTTGTTCTTGCTGGTGCTGTTGTTGAAGCTTGATGTTGTTGTTGTTGGGTGCGGGCCCTGGGAGTGGCACTGCACTTGAAAAAGCAAAAGGTGCACCAGAGCACGGGGACCATCAGCAATAGTTGTTGCCAGCACTGGGATTCCAATAATAGCAACAAACAGTTTGAGACTGTTCGGTCTACCTGCTTGCGTGCCATGCAGCGCGTATATCCCAAACCCTCGTCGTCTTCGATCGTACCCCTAGTGGGAACTTCATGACCTGCCCCGTGTACTTGGCGCAAGGAAGAAGAGGACGGATGGAAAGGGAAGGAGTAAGGATAGAGCACGGGATTGACAGGGGGGCTACGAGCAGAAAGCACGTAGCGGAACCAGACGGGCAGATCGGACGGGTAGACCTAACGGGCGGGTCGGGAAGGCGAGCCCAAGCGGCCAGGTCGAGAATACGTGTTGCTGATGTGTGATTTGTGCATGAATTGCGAGGAGAGCTCGAGCGATAGCACGATTCCCAAGTGAATCGTTGACAAAAGCCCAAGCGAGAGCGAGATTCCTGAGTGTCGAGGGCACAGTGCCTCAATAAATTGCGAGGAAGTCCCACGCAAGAGCGCGATTCCTGCTAACTTGCGAGTAGGGCCCGCGCGAGAGCGCGATTTCTCAATACACTGTGAGGAAGTATCAGGCGGGCGCCGTTGTTGGTAAAACTCGGGGGCCAGGGGGCCAGACTGGTGACACCCAGCTTCCCCTCGAAAAAAACAGGGCGAAAGCCCTGGAAAGAAAGCTTCGATTGAGAAATACGATAACGACCAGAAGGGGGGATCCACAATACTTTGTCTTTAGACATGCAAGCTGAACAACGATCAGTGTAATACTGTTCCCTCGTATCTACTCGCGCGCCACTCAACACGTATAGCCCACACCCTCGATACCAGCCCTCTTTGTCTCAGTTCGCACCCCCATTGGGGTATATCATTCTTACATGCAACGTCTATCTCGTGCAGCCCCTAAGGAAGCTGAAGTGAGGACGGATGGAAGGAAGGGGCACGGGGGAGGGAGGACGATGGAGCACGACAGGGAGTAGCAAGAAGCACAAGCCAGAACCAAACTGCCCATCGGGCGGGTACGACCCTGACGGACGGGTCGGGAAGGCGGGCCCAGGCGGCCAGGTCGAGAAACCGAACTGCTTAAGCGTCAGTCCTGCATGAATCGCAATTACGTGCCGAGCGACAACGCGATTTCTACATACATTGGCGAGGTCCCGCGCGAGAGCGCGATGTCTGAAAACATTGTGAGGAAATATCCATGTGGACCGCACCTCTCAAACATTCGATGTGCGCTGCGGTGGGTGAGAGCTGAACGACCACAACAGCAGCAGCAACACTAATACCAACAACAGCAGCAACAACAACAATCACAACAATGAAAATACCAACAACACTACCAACAATAACAATACCAACAACAACAGCAACCGCAACAACAGCACCACCACCAACAACAACGACGCCAACACCAACAACACTCAGTTCAAGACGGTTCGCTCTTATCTGCTCGCGGGCCACTGACAACGTATATCCCAAACCCTCGATACCCGCCCTCTTCGTCTCAGATCGCACCCCCTTTGGGGTATATCTTTCTTACATGCAACGTGTATCTCGTGCAGCCCCTTAAGGCAGCTGACGTGAGGACGGATGGAAGGAAGGGGCACGAGGGAGGGAGGACGATAGAGTAAGAGAGGGAGTAGCAGGAGGGGGTCTAGGAGCAGAAAGCATGCGGCAAAACCAGACTGCCAATTGGGCGGGTACGACCCTAACGGGCGGGTCGGGAAGGCGGGCCCAAGCAACCAAGTCGCGCAGGCGGGTTGCTTAAGCGTCAGTCCTGCATGAATCGCAGGGAGGTCTCGGACGATAGCGCGATTCCCAAGACACTCGCGAGGAAGCCTGAGCGAGTGCACAATTCCTGAGCTTCGAGGGCGCGGCGTCTAAACAAAGTGCGAAGAGTCCCACGCGAGAGTGCGATTTCTGCAGACAGTGGAAGGATGCTCCGCACGAGAGCGCGATCCTGGAATAACTTGTCAGGACGTATCAGGCGGGAGCCGCTGTCGTTGAAAGCCAGGAGCCCACAGCCCAATTCTGAGACCCACCATGCCCTATAAGAATCAGGGTACGAGCCTCGGGAGGGGCACTTCAATCTAAAACACCAGAAGTGCCCCAGAGGGGGGATCAAACGATAAGTCTTCCTGAGAATGAAAAATCCAACAGCAACAGCAACAACGACAACAACGACAGCAACAACGACTCCCGCCTGATACGTCCTCACGAAGTATTCAGAATCGCGCCGTCGTGCGGGACACCCCCAGAATGTATGCCTTAATCACAAATCAGAATGCGGGGCCCGAACAGTCATTTACTGTCCCTGGGTGCGCTGCTGAAGTGGGGTTCCGCAGTACGGATTGTTGTTGCGTTGCGGCTGTTTGATATTTTTGTTGTCAACGTGCCACCCGCGACCCACCCGCGACCCACTTGCGACCCACCCGCGACCCACCCACGACCCACCGGTGACCCATCCGCGACCCACCAAGGACCCACCCCTTGACCCACCCGCAACCCGCCCGCGACCCATCCGCGACCCATCCCGCGCTCACCCCTGCACTCTCATCCGCAACTGCGGGGCGCTATATCCGCCGATCCAGCGTGTGAGTTTCTGAGAGCGTGGGCTTGAGCTCGCTCGAGCTTCGCTCTGGAGGGGGGGGGATCGGGGGGGGGGGCGCAAAAGACGAAATAATTGACACGCGAGGGGGGGGAGGGGGAAAGGAGAGAGGGGGGGGCTCGCTCAAGCTTCGCTCTGCAAGGGGGGGGGGGGGGACGCCAACGACAAAAGAATTGACACGCAGGGGGGGGGGGGGGAAAGGAGAGAGGGGGGGGGGGCAGGAGAGAGGGGGGGGGGGACAGGAGAGGGGGGGGGAACGGAGAGAGGGAGGGGCGGGGAGGGGGGGTAGCTGAGAGAGGAGGGGACAGGAGAGAGGGGGGGGGGGAGGAGGAGGGGGGGAAAGGGAGAAGGGGAGAAGGGGGGGACAGGAGAGAGGGGGGGAACGGGGGGACAGGAGAGGGGGGGAGAGGGGGAAAGGAGAGAGGGGGGGGGACAGGAGAGAGGTGGGGAGAGAGGGGGGGGGGGACAGGAGAGAGGGGGGGAGAGACAGGGGGAGGGGGACAGGAGAGGGAAAGGAGAGAGGGGGAGACAGAGGGGGGGGACAGGAGAGAGGGGGAGGGGGACAGGAGAGAGGAGGGGAGGTGGGGAGGGGGGGCTGGGATCATCACCATCTCCATCATCATCACCATCACCATCATCACATCACCATCACCATCATCACCATCACCATCACCATCATCATCATCATCCATCATCATCATCATCATCATCATCATCATCATCATCATCATCATCATCATCATCATCATCATCATCATCATCATCATCATCATCATCATCATCCGGAGCGTCCCGGATCGGCGGCACTGGCCGGAGGCCGCCACAAAATGTTTCATACGCCGCGCCCTCGACACTCAGGAATCACGCTCTCGCTCTGGACTTCCCCACGATTTACTTGGGCATCGCGGTGTGGCTCGAGACCTCCTCGCGATCCGTGCAAGACCGACGCTGCAGCGACCTGCCCGCTCGACTCGGCCGTCCAGGCTCGCCCGCTCGGCCCGCCCGTCAGGAGCCGCCCGCCCGACCCGCCCGCCGTCTGTTCTGCCGCTTGTTTTCTGATCCTAACCCGCCTCCTGCACGTCTCCCCTCGTGCTCCATCTGTCTCCCTTCCCCGTGCCCCTTCCGTCCTCCCTCCCTCCCTCTGTTTCAAGGGCTGTGCCAAAAACACGGGGCAGGTGAGAGAGATAGACCCCCAAGAGGGGCACGATCCAAGACGAAGAGGGCGGGTATCGAGGATTCGAGATAAGTAAGGCATGTTGAACAGTACGCGAGCAGATGAGAACGATCAATATCAGCATGATCGATGTTGGTGTTATTGCTGTTGTTGTTGTTGTGCGTGTTGTTGATGTTGGTGTTGTTGTTGTCGTTGTCGTCGTGGTTTTGTTATTGATGTTGTTTGTTATGTGTCGTTGCTTTTGTTGTTGTTGAACTTTCACTACTGAAAATAACTATTGTTGATCCCCCTCTGGTGCACATTGCATTTTTAAATTGAGAAGCCCCTCGCGGCTCTCGCACCTTGTTTTTTTATTAAAGGAAATATTCCTCCTCAAACTGTGCCCCTGGCGCCCAGTTTACAACAACAACGGCTCCCGCTTGACTATTCCTCAAAATATACTTCGGTCCCCCGCTCCCGCTTGCGACTTCCTCGCAATTTACTCCAGAATCGCGCTCCCCCTGAGACTTCCTCGCTATTTACTCAGGCGCCGCGCTCTTGCCATTCAGGAATCGGGCGTCCTCTGGGGACTTCTTCAAATTTACTTGGGAATCGCTCACTCGCTGGAAACTTCCTGGCTAATCACGCAGAACGTACGATCGATCCGCCCGCTCGGCCCGCCAGTCAGGGTCATGCCCTTCGTGCCCCATGCCCGTTCGCGCCCGTTGTGCCTCACTGCTGCCCTTCGTGGCCCCTCCCCTTGTGGCTCAGTCGCTGCCTTTCGTGGCCCCGATGCTGCCCTCAGTTGGCCCTCGCTGCCCTTTGTGGCCCATATATACGCCCTTCGTGGCCCCCATTCGCTCGTGCCCTCAGTGGCCCCGATTCTGCCCTTCGTGGCCCCGCTGCTTCCCTCAGTGGCCCCCTCTCGCTGCCCTTCGTAGCCCATTTAGATATCTATATATATATATATAAAAATATAGATATATGTGTGTGTTTCTTGTGGCTCCCCGTCGCTCGTGCCCTCAGTGGCCCCATTGCTGCCCTTCGTGGCCCCAGTGTAGCTCCGTGTGCTCTCTCTCTCTCTCTCTCTTTCTCTCTATCTCTCTCTCTCTCTCTTTCTCTGTCTCTCATTTCCCACTCCTCTTGCTTTTGTAGGGGCTGCACCCAATACACGTGACAGGTCAGAAATTGTACCACCCAGAGGGGGCACGATCGAAGACGAAGAGGGCGGGTATCGAAGGTTCGGGATGTACGTGGTGAGGTACGCGCGAGCAAAAAAGAGCGAACAGTCTTGAATTGATGATTAGTGATGTTCTTGGCTGAACTCTCATCACCCTTTCTCTCTCTCTCTCTCCTTCTCTGTCTCTCATTTCCCACTCCTCTTGCTCTTGTAGGGGCTGCACCCAATACACGTGGCAGGTCAGAAATTGTACCACCCAGAGGGGGCGCGATCGAAGACGAAGAGGGCGGGTATCGAAGGTTCGGGATGTACGTGGTGAGGTACGCGCGAGCAAAAAAGAGCGAACAGTCTTGAATTGATGATTAATGATGTTCTTGGCTGAACTCTCATCACTCTCTCTCTCTCTCTCTCTCTCTCTTTCTCTGTCTCTCATTTCCCACTCCTCTTGCTCTTGTAGGGGCTGCACCCAATACACGTGGCAGGTCAGAAATTGTACCACCCAGAGGGGGCACGATCGAAGACGAAGAGGGCGGGTATCGAGGGTTCGGGATGTACGTGGTGAGGTACGCGCGAGCAAAAAAGAGCGAACAGTCTTGAATTGATGATTACTGGTGTTCTTGGTTGAACTCTCATCAGTGAAAATAAATATTGTTGATCCCCCACACTGTTGCAGACTGTTTTTCTCCATCATTGTGTGCCCCTCGACGCTCGCACCCTTTTTTATAAGGGAAAATCTTGCAGCTCAAACTGTGCCCCTGGCCCCTGGGTTACAACAACAACGGCTCCCGCCTGAGACTTCTTCACAATTTAGCCAAGACCCCCGCTCCCGCCCGACACTTCCTCGCATGTTATTCAGGGATCGCGCTCTCGCTTGGGACTTCCTTACAATTTATTCAGGAATCGCTCTCCCGGCGCTCTGGAGTCGCGCTCTCGCCGGAAACTTGCTTGCAACTTGCTGGCGAATAGCGCCCTTGCGCTGGAATTTCCTACAATTTACTCCAACGCCGCGCTCCCGACACCCAGGCACCTAGGAGTTGCGCTCACGCTTAGGACTCCCTCGCAGATGACCTAGGACTCGGGATCTCGCTGCCGTTCGTGGCCCCGTTGCAGACCTTCGTGGCCCCTTCGCTTTGCTTCGTGGCCCCGTTGCAGCCTTTCGTGGCCCCCTCGCTGCCTTTCGTGGCCCCGTTGCAACCTTCGTGGCCCCCTGGGTTTGTTTCGTGTCCCCGTTGCAGCACTTCGTGACCCCGTTGCAACCCTTCGTGCCCCTCCCCCCCCTCGCTCCCCTTCGTGGCCCCGTTGCAGCCCTTCGTGGCCCCCTCGCTGAATTTCGTGGCCCCCTATATATGTATGCCCTTCGTGGCCCCCGCTCGTTCGCGCCAGTGGTGGCCCCATCTGCGTGCCCTTCGTGGCCCCGCTGTCGCCCTTCGTGGCCCCCACGCTGCCATTCGTGGCCCCGTTGCTGCCCTCAGTGTCCCCGTCCTTGCCCTCCGCGGCCCAACATACGTATGCCCTTCGATGCCCCCGTTCGTTCGCGCCCGTCGTGGCCCCATGTGTATGCCCTTCGTGACCCCGCTGTCGCCGTTTGTAGCCCCCTCACTGTCCTACGTGGCCCAGTTGCTACCCTCAGTGGCCCCATCGTTGCCTTCTGTGGCCCCGCATTGTCTACCTTCCGTGGCCCCCGTTCGTTCGCGCTCTTCGTGGCCCCATACGCATTCCCTTCGTGTCCCCGCTGTCGCCCTTTGTGGCCTACTTCGTGTTCTTCGTGGCCCTGCTGTCGTTCTCTCTCGCTCTCGCTTTCGCTCGTCGTCGTCGTCGCCGTCGTCGTCGTCGTCGCCGCCGTCGTCGTCGTCGCCGCCGTCGTCGTCGTCTACGTCGTCGTCGTCGTCGTCGTTGTCGTCGTCGTCGTCGTCGTCGTCGTCGTCGTCGTGGTCGGTCCCCTGTCCGTCCCTCTTGGGGCCGGGTCGACGGTCCGCAGCCGCCCCGCCGATCAGCGCCGCCGCTGGCCGACGGTCCGTGGCCGTCCCGCCGCTTGAAGGGGGCCGGCCTGCAGGGAAGAAAGGTATACCCTCTAAAAGGGGTTCGGTCGAAGACGAAGGGGGCGGGTATGGAGGGTTTGGGAAATACGCGTTATTGATCACTCGAGCAGATAAGGGCGAACAGTCTTAAACTGATTGTTGTTGTTGTTGTCGTCGTCCGCCCCGCGAGCCACCCGCGACCCACCCAGCGACCCCTCCCGCGACCTACCATCGACTCACCCGAGACACCCGCCCCCTCACTCTTACTCGCACTGCGGAGTGCTACGGCAGGTTCGTATCGGTCGTGTCGACCTCAGCGTTGATTCCTGACACCTCGGGGATCGTTCATCCTTGAACGATCGGCCGTTTCCAAAACGCCAGATCCTTCAACCGTGGGCCGAGTCTGGGCCGCGGGCGGCTTTCAACCTTGAACGCCCGTGCGACATGACGCGAACCTACAGCACGTACCATGAGGGAACCAACAGGTACCGAAGCCGCTTCCTTGAGTTCGCTCTGCCCAAAATTTCGGAGCGAATCCAGCGGTGCCGACGAAGGCCGCCAAGGAGGCATTCAAAGGGAAAGCGCAGGAAGGGCAATGGTGTATTGGGTGCCTCTTCCTCCTTGGACGCAATTAATCTTAAGCCTCCGGGTGACACCCTGCCCCGCCTGAGGTCCATCAGGTATAGCTTGTGCTCCCGGGTCACGAAGGCCGCGACGCCGCCGCCGCATGCCACGGACGCCAGGGCCGCCGCGGGCTGGAACTGCTGCGGAGCCCCTGGCTCCAGGGTGGCGCCTGCGTCGGATGGGTCCTCTGGCAGCGCCCAGACCAGCACCCCTCCACCGGCGTCGGCGGCCATAGTGAAGGGCCTGGAGCCAAAATGGCTGCACAGGCACGGCACGAGCTCATCCATCCACACGTGCCGAACAAACACGAACGGGTTTGATATAGACGACATAGCGACCTGACGCCGTTGCGTACGCGGGCCGCCAGCGTGGCACGCTACACTGCATAAGGACGCCTTTGCGCGACTCCACGCGGGCGTCGCAGCGCGGCAGGGGCGATCCGCACGCGCGCTCTAGTGGGCCGGGCTCGGGCACGCTGTCCGGCGGCAAGGGAGGGGGACCGAGGCGGAGGGACCAGGAGGGAGGACACTCACAGCATGAAGCACTTCCACCGGTGTGGCCGGGGCGGCCAGCCTGTGCAGAGGGAGCCTGGCAGTGTAGGCACACGGGCACACACTCGGCGCTTTTCGCAGAGGCGGGAGCGGGGGGCAGGGGGCTCCGGGCCCCACCCAGGGCCCCAGATCTGGCCGAAGCTCGCGCGCTCCCCCCGAAACGCGCACTGTGGTGGCATCTGACCGCTGACCTGCTTCGGCAGGTTTGACGGCCAGCGCCCTGTCCCGAAAGACGTTTCTGATGAGGTTCGGCGGCGAGCCCGGGGGGAAGTGAGACGGGGCGGGCCTTCTCAGAAGGCTCGGAAGTCCCCTGGCCTTCTGAGCAGTTGGCTGAGCCTCCCCCGAACACACAGAGGACTCCTCAGAAGGCGCGAGGGCTTCTGAGAAGTCCCGCCGCCTTCTGGGAAGTTCTTCTCCTCCTCACATCCCCCCCGTCGCTCTCCGCCGATCCAGGGCCGTTGATCCAAGTTTTTGATATTCTGGGGCGCGTGTCGCCTCCCGAGGCCTCCTGGGACTGGCTGGTGCCTCCCGGCCTCTGCACCTGGGGACCCCCAGGAGACCTACGGGGGAGGAAGAGGAGGAGGACTGAGGGAGCGTATCCAGGGATCCCGGGCCCATGAGGCCTTCTGAGAAGGCCTTCTCCTTCGCACTCCCCCCCCTCGCGCGCCGCCGATCGGAGGGTCCTGGAGAAGACGGGGGGGGGTCACGTCTCCGAGCGGGCACAGACGGTGGAAGCCGATCTCGGGCGCCCCAGCGGGTGCCATGACACAAAAGCTGCTGGCCCCGCCAGGGAGGAGTTTTTTTGGTTGCTGCCTTACTGCTGTTTTTATTTGTTTGTCGGAGTCAGGGGGCCGAACGGTCATTCATTGTCCCTGGGTGCGTGGCCCTAGTGGGGATCCGTGGTGAGGATTCTGCTCGTTGCGTTCTTGTTGTTGTTTTTGCTGGTGTTGGTGTAATCGCGCTCTCGCTTGGGACTTCCTGGCAGTGTACCACCGAATCGCGGCTCCTGGTTTATGCTTCTTGACAATGTATTGCAGAATCGCGTTATCGCTTGGGACTTCCTCGCTACTACCACCGAACCGCTTCGCTTGAGATTTCCTCACAATTCATTCAGATGCCGGTCCTCGACACTCAGGAATCGCGCTCCTGCTGCATCTTGCATGCCGGTTCAAGCAGGACTCACGCTTCAACGACCCGACCGCTCGACCCGGTCGTCGGGGCCTGCCCGCCCGACCAGCCCGTTAATGACTGCAGTCGCCGCTCGCTGCTCTTCGCCCGCCTTCGATGCCCCTCGCTGCCCGTACTGGTTCCGCGGTCGCCTTCGCTCGCTGCCCTTCGGGGCCCCGTTGCTGCCCTCAGTGGCTCCGTCGCTGCCCTTTGTGGCCCCGCACTATATGCCCTTCGTGGCCCACGCTCGCACGCGCCCGTCGTGGCCCCATACGCATGCCTTTCGTAGCCCCGCTGTCGCCCTTCGTGGCCCCCTCGCTGCCCTTCGTGGCCCCTTGCTGCCCTCAGTGGCCCCGCTGTCGCCCTGTGGCCCCGTATACCTTCGTGGCCCCGCTGTCGCCCTTTGTGGCCCCCTCGCTGCCCTTCGTGGCCCCGGTGCTGCCCTCTGTGGCCTCGGATTTTATGCCCTTCGTGGCCCACGCTGGCTTTTCTGACGATTTACTTTGGAATTGCGCTATCGCTCGAGAATTCCTCGCGATTCCTGCTGGACCCACGCTTCAGCAACCCGCCTGCTCGACCTCGTCGCCTGGGCCCGCCTTCCCGACCTGCCCGCTATGGGTCTGCCCACCCGATCTGCCCGTCTGGTTCTACCAGTTGTTTTCTGTCCCTTGCCCACCTCCTGCCAATTTCTCTCGTGCTCCATTATTCTCCATCCCCCTTCCACCCGTCCTCTCTTCCCGTGTTTTAGAGGCTGTACTAAATACACGTGGCAGGTAAAGAAGATATACCCCCAAGGGGGCACGATCGAAGACGACGAGGGCGGGTACCGAGGGTTAGGGATATACGTATTGATGAGCACGTGAGCAGATAGGAGCGAGCAGTCTTTAAATGATTGGTATTGTTGTTGTTGGTGGTGTTGTTGTTGGTTGTTGTTGTTGTCGTCCCCCCTGCGACCCACCCCGCGACCCACCCCGCGACCTACCCCGCGACCCACCCCACGACCCAGCCCGCGACCAACCCGCGACCCACCTGCGACCCACCCCGCGACATGCCCGCGACCCACCCGCGACCCACCCTACGACCGACCCCGCGACCCCACCCGCGACTCACCACGCGACCCACCCCGCGACCCACCCCGCGCCCCGCGACCCACCCCGCGACCCACCCCGCGACCCACCCACAACCCACCCGCGACCCACCCCGCGACCACCCCGCGAACCCTACTACGCGACCCACCTGCGACCCACCCGCGACCCGGCCCGAGACCCACCCGCGACCCACCCGCGACCCACCCCGCGATCCAGACGCATTGCGTTAACAAATAAATCGGCGACCTGCGGCGGGCTCAATGCATAATTTGTAACGGTAAGGCGCCTGCGGCAAGCTTCTTCGGAGCTTCACAGACTGACGACGTCCTCGCCGCCCCCTCACTCTTATCCGCAACTGCGCGGTGCTACGTATAACAAATTATCCCAGTGCGACCCTACCTAGTGGAGCCCCTAGGAAAGCAGTATGAGTAGTAACAGTAAAGCTAAGCTCAAGCTAAGCTACAGCTAAGCTACAGCTAAGCTAAAGCTAAGCTAAAGCTAAGCTAAAGCTAAGCTAAAGCTAAGCTAAAGCTAAAGCTAAGCTAAAGCTAGCGAAAGCTAAGCTAAAGCTAAGCTAAAGCTAAGCTAAAGCTAAAGCTAAAGCTAAAACTCCCAGGGGACTGGGGGAACCGCTCCCAGGGGACCGGGGGAACCGCCCGGGGCGGGTTCCACTGCCCGGCCCTTTAAGCAAACCGAGTAAGAACCCTTCTAGGCAGAGCCCAGG
>CAUYUJ010015624.1:105000-107500 GCA_963575745.1 Prorocentrum cordatum
TGGCCCTGAATAGAAAGGGAGGAAGTCTCGAGCAAGGGCGCTGTTGTTGCTGGAAGCGGCGCCAATGCTGAAGGGAGTAGGGCGGTAGTCCAGCGTAAAGCAAAAACGAAGTCTCGAGCGGGAACGCTGGTTTTGTTGGGACGGCGGTTGTCGGCGGCGAGGAGGCGCACTGCCTTGAGTAAGAAGGGAGGAAGCCTCGAACGGGAGCCGTGGTTTTGTCGGGACGGGGGCTGTCGCGGCGAGGAACAGCACCGTCCTGAGGAAAAAAGGAAGTCTCGAGCGGGAGCGTTGTTCTTGCTGGGAGCGGCGCCAATTCAAAAGAGAGCAAGGCGCTAGTCCAGCGTAAAACGGGAGGGAATCTCGGGCGGGAGCGTCGGTCTTGTTGGGACGGCGGTTGTCGGCGGCGAGGAGGCGCACTGCCTTGAGTAAGAAGGGAGGAAGCCTCGAACGGGAGCCGTGGTTTTGTCGGGACAGGGGCTGTCGCGGCGAGGAACAGCACCGTCCTGAGGATTTTTTTAATAAAAAAAAGTCTCGAGCGGGAGCGTTGTTCTTGCTGGGAACGGCGCCAATTCAAAAGAGAGCAAGGCGCTAGTCTAGCGTAAAAAGAGAGGGAGCCGTTGTTGTTGTAGTCCGGGGGGCAGGGGGCCAGTTTGAGCAGGAAGACTTCCTTTGACAAAAAAAGGGTGCGAGCCCCGGGGGGGGGCACTTCAATTGAAAAAGCAATGTGCACCGGTGTGGGGTGATCAACAATCATTATTCTTCAAGAATGAAAGTTCAACAACAACAACAACAACAACAACAGCAGCAAAAACAACAACAAACACGACGCAACACACATCATCCTCACCACGGGCTCTCAATTCAGCCACGCACCCAGGGACAATGAATGACCGTTCGGTCCCCTCACTCTGACAAATATAATGTGCATATATATATATCAAGAGAGAGAGAGAGAGGGAGAGAAAAAAAAATAGAGAAAGAGAGAGAGAGAGAGAAAGATGAGCAAGCAGAGCGGCGCGCTGTGTGGCGCGCGCTGGTGAAAGGCCCGCAGTCGCAGCACATGTGTGGGGGCCCCGCTCACCGCGATGCTGGAGGCAAACTTGGAGCCCCGCGCGCTGAGCTACGGTGCTGCGGCAACCGAGCAGCGGCAGCAGCATGTGCGCTGGCTTCGCGCGCTGTGGACGTGTCCTTGGCAGCAGGCGTCACGGGGTCAGCTCTTGCGCCAATGTGCAGCAGGCTCTGTTGCAGCCTGGCATGTGCTGGTCGCACGTTCTCTCGCTGTTGCACGCATGTAGCAGCAGGCCGCTGCAGGCAGTGGCAACATGCTGCTGCTTCCAGAGCAACGGCGTCGAGCGTCCAGATGCAACGCGGCGGTCTATAAACTCCTCCCCGTTCTCCATCTCCTCCTCCTGGCTCGCGTCCTCCTCCTTCTCTATGTGCCGCAGCACCGTGTGTTTTGGACGCTCCCAAGTGGGCGACGCCGAAATCAGGGCAAACCCACGGCAAACCCTGCGCCCCGCGCCCCAAGTAGACGGCGCCTGCAGCGCGGCAAACCCTACAGCAATCCCTGCGCCCGAGGCGGAGGTTGCCCTGGTTCCTGGGGAGCCCTCCCCAAGGTGTAAGGCCGCGCGTCGGAATCTCTCTGCTCTTATCCCTCCTCGTCCTCCTCTGGCCCCTCCGCCTCCAGCCTGCTGCTGTTTCTCCTCGTCCGCCTTCCCCTGCTCCTCCCCCCCTCGTCCTTCTCCTCTTCAGGACACCCTGGCCCCCCGTAAGGCCTCCTCCGCGCTCCTTCTCCCCCACCCTTCACCTGTCCCTCTGCGGCGGCGGGGGTCCTCCGTCCACGCCGCGAACGCCTCTGGGCTGGCACAGGAGTCCGCCGCAGCGCCGACATCGCCAGCGCGCGAAGCGCCCAGCTTTGCCATCGAGGGGGGTGGAAAGGGGGGGGGATCGGGAAGACGCCAGCAATCCTCCTACACAGATCTGGGCCAGGCTCATCCTGGGCCTGGGATCCCTGGATACGCTTCCTCCGTCCTCCTCCTCTTCCTCCCCTGTAGGTCTCCTGGGCTCCCCAGGTGCAGAGGCATCCCAGGAGGCCTCGGGAGGTGACACGTGCCCCATAATACCAAAAACTTTGATCAACGGCCCTGTATCGGCGGAGAGCGACGGGGGGGATGTGAGGAGGAGAAGGCCTTCCCAGAAGGCGGCGGGACTTCTCAGAAGCCCTCGCGCCTTCTGAGAAGTCTTCTGTGTCTTCGGGGGAGGCTCAGCCAACTGCTCAGAAGGCCAGGGGACTTCCGAGCCTTCTGAGAATGCCCGCCCCGTCTCACTTCCCCCCTGGGCTCGCCGCCGACTGGAGCAGTGCAGGCAATATGCCAGTAAGGCGCGTGAAAACCAGGTGCCAGGAGTGGGCCAGGAAGCGGAAAGGGGGTGCGCATCGTGGCCCCACGCGTGTGCGCGGACGAGGAGGGGGCCGGAGGATTTGCTAAAATAGCAGCAGCAA